>CALSCE010010657.1:8853564-8904811 GCA_943593645.1 Bovichtus variegatus | reverse complement strand
CAAAAGCACAAATGAAGGAGATATTTCAGTCTAGATTAAAGATCAAAATTGCCTTCCCTAGAGTCATGTTGCCAGCATGGCTAAAAACTACAAAGTCTAATCAAAGCTAATAGGCAGTCATGCACATTGACACACATGCCTTTATTTACGCCTCCATTATGCACCAGATGTGATTTCTCCACTGGAACATAATTGAATTCCAGTTACCTCCATCAAAGAGCTTTCCCTCCACCCAGGCGAGGCATGGGCCCTGTTTCAGAGACAGGAAAATTGATTCCACGATAGGAGGGGATAATCTGTGAGAGGGAGGGGGTGGACGCTGTGATTAAGTCGAAGACATTGCGAGGGAGCCGCAATCAAATCTGGCAACGCAGATTCCTATCAGATAATAAGCTGGATACTTAGAGTGAGAGTCTTTCTGCATCTCTATTACTCTCTGTTGTTCAACAATGCCACTTCTCTCCCAGAGTGGTTTTCTGATTGCTGCATCAACGCAAGGACAAGAGAAGTGGAGCTATCAACAAAATCTTCAATTTTCACAGTAGCCATCATCGAAACCGCACGCAAACAGCACCTGTGCGGCTCGGATGGCCTTTGGAATTGTGGGTTGAAATTGTTTCGATCCAGATGAGTTTTACAACAATGATACCAATATGTTTGTCGCTATATTTGAGAAAATGACATGCTGTATAATCAATCATAAACCCGGCTTGTTTGATGCAAACGTGCACAAAAAGAGGCAGTAGGTCTGCCGGGAAGTAGAAGAGTGTAAAAGTGAGACACAGAAAGAAAGAAAATCATCCTTCGCTTTTGTTCTTCCTCCACATCAATCTTTGATGCTGGCTTAGGCTGCTCTGACCCAAAAGCCCACACATGCACACCCACCCAGATGCTTAAAAATACTTACTGGCCAGATGCAAACATACTGTACATGCACAGACCCGCAACGTAGCGCTTACTGTTATTTACTGCATCCCCAGGGACAGGCTGTTTGCCTTACAACTGGACCTTGCTAACCTTGCCAGTAAATTTTGAAATCATGTTGCTTTTGCTTCCTCAGGGTAAACTAAGTGCTGGCCTACAGTACAGCGCTGGCCAGAGATTCTCAAGTTCTCTCCTCTTAATCTATCAATTTAAAATTCACAATGACCCGTCCTGCACTGCTCAATGATGTATGATGTGTTTTAGGTGGAAGGCTCAAGAAAAACAACAATTTCTGCAGAGCTGATGTGTCTATGGTGCAGGTGCAAGGGGAGGAACTTGTAGAAACTAAGTGAAAAAACACCTCCATGCAAAGTAAATAAGTAAAAAGGGATTGGAAGTAATGTTTGACTTCTAACTATTGTTTGCTTGTAACATTGTAGATTAAATTAAGTTATTCCAAAGATACCAGAGTCAACTAAATACCTAAAATGCAATGTGCAAACGCTGCATTGAGCTAAATCTTAATTTAATGCTTGTGAAGCTCTCATGTTTGGACCATCATCAGGACATACCATGGCAGATGCTTTGCTAATGGCCTAATACTAAAAGCTCAGCAGTAAAACAAGATGTAGGCTATTACAATGCAGCTGTTGCACAGAGTTCAGTTTTCATTTTAGGTTTTTTTTGGCTGACATTCTTCAGCAAAGGAGATCCACTTATGGACATGATATGAGTCTGTGGACTTTCAGTTACGGCAGGGTATGTTTCCTTTCAATCTCTGCTTTTCTGCCATGTGAAGAGATACTAGATAGGATATTCCATTAGCTCTTTATCAGTTTGTTTAATTATACCTATATTATGTAATTGAAGGGTTAGGGTTTAAGGCAGTGATGTTACTGTTTTGGTTGATTCTCACTGCTCTCATTAGCATCGTTTTCGACTTCTGTGAAAAAAAAAGTTATAAAAACCCACTGTAAGCTACCTGCCCAGCACTAAAGCACTAAGTACATAGGCAAAGTTAGAAGCTACAGTAGCTTGTGAACAAAGTGGAGCATTTATCAGCTAAAGAGCCAGATATTTCCCCTCTGGTGGAGACCAGAAACAGAGAGGGAATATTGGATTCACATTCATCAGGTGGCAAGAAACCCCCCTCCTGACTGCTAATGTTGCTCCATGCCTGCTGGATGTGCCTGTATGTGGACATATCTACTTGAATGATAATAATAGTGTTGTGTTCGCAACTGTTTCCGTCACCTTCAAGTGGCAAACATTTTGCAAGTTTAATCACTGTTATGATTAATTGCAGAAGTCAGAGTAGTAGAGAGCCTCCATAGCTAACTGTTCCCTTTACCACACTTCAGTGTTTAAGAAAAAACATTGAATTAATACACACTTTTTCTGCACATTGTGTAGCTCACACTGTCAGTTACTGCACTGGCCTTCAAACTGTCGAATCCTGTTGTGTAACTCATAGTGGACTTGTCGTTCGGATTAAATTCAGTGCACCTGAAGTGGAACAATATAAACTCTCAGTGTGTGGTTATTTATGATAGTGAGGGGAGAGGAGATGGTAGTCAAGCAAGGCAGAGGGGGCAAGAAGTCTTCAGAAACTGTACGATTGTGTACTTTATCTGCATGCGTGTGCTAAGACAGGAACCAGAATTCCTCTGGCTAGCCCCCAGCAGTAGTTTCTGTTCCCTGCAGATAAGCGCTGGCTGCCCTCTCCTTCACCGCCAGCTTTGCCTGTGGTGCTGCTCAATTGCAAGCAAAAGAGGACCGTGGTTTTACCCAGCAGCCCTGTGGTGTAAATGAGCATATCTTTACTAATCTGACGTTGGGTGGCAGACAAAAAGCGGGCAGGTTCAGTAAATCCTTCCCTGGGGAGAGGGAAGCTAAAGAGCAGAGGAGGACCTCCCTGTACCGCTGTTCTCCTTCTTTCACCCTTCAGGCTGCCGTCCCCAGACCAGCAGACGTCTGATTTACACCCCTGCGGTTGAATGGGGAACTGGACAGTCAGATACCTCGTGTCAGGACACCCTCTCAACCGTTGCCTCTGTCTTATTTACGAGGCCGGCAGCGTTCAGCTCCATGGCTGATCATTTTTCCATGCAGGATGAGCCTCAGTCTGAGTCTGTGGATGCCGGAGACGGACCTACCGAGGGAGGAGATAGGGTGGGTTCAGTTCTCAGGCTTAATGCTAGGCACAAAGGAAGGGGTGGGGGGTGTGTGAGGTCCTATTTTAGCTGGAGTCACTATTTAATCATATGCAGTTTATTGATCAGAGTAAAGCCTAATGATGAAATTTTTAATTTCCTTTTGCTGCCTCCCTATCTCGGTCTCAAGTGGGATTAGAGTAATTACCTGGGCCCGCCATGCATTTTTTATACATCATGCCTGGTCAGCTCCTACTGCACTCAAAAGTAGAAATCTCCAAACTTTTGCCTGTCTGACACTTTTCTAAGGTGCACATTTCTTCCTCTGCCATGTTGGGCCTTCATTTAATGGAGATACAGCATTTCAATGTGTTTCTCTTAGTCCAGTCTATTCTACTTTACTCTACACCACTCTACTGCAGGCAGCTTGTGCTTTGTTAGTAAGTGTTGGAGGTCACCTGGGCCTGGTGTCATTACTCAGTGACTGACAGACTGACAAGCCCTCTTGTCTTGGCCCAGTCGGCTGCAGGTGAACCCAAATAGCTGGACCGTGATGGATGGCAGCTGACAGAGGACTGACAGCGACTGGAGGGAGAGACCGAGCTAACTCGAGTGCTGTGCCACTACACTACTACTGCCACTGCTAAACATTTTGGAGGTCACTGCAGGAGTTTGTATTTGTGAAAGCATACATCTCAGTTGGCTGTGGCTATTGCCTGGAGGTGATCAACGAGAGTGACATGTGAGTGGAAGGTCAGCAATTTGAATCTTCCAGGTTGTCTGGGAAGATGTCGATGGGAAAAAGTGAACGGATAGCACTCTCCACTCCATCAGCAACTTCTGGCTAAGTGCCCTTGAGCAAGTAACTTTAGCTCTAACTGCCTTGGCTGGTGGCTTTACTGGTCAGTTCCCAACTCTGAATGTATAGAGTGCGTTCTGTGTAGTGTCACTGGAACACGCTGACTTTGCTTGGGTGACTAAATTAAAGAAATACCTCCCTGTCGGTCTCCCTGATCACAGAGCAGGACTTCTTAGCTGCCCACGGTGGATCAGGTTTCGGGCCCTCATAACTGGCGGTCAGTGGCACTTATATGAGTGACTGCAAGATAAGATCAAGAGCCCTGTGTGTGTGAGTGTGTATGCATGTGTGTCCACTCTAAAACTCGGGCCATGAACCCATCAATCAGTTTGAAGGACAAAGACTCATGTCAGGGTGCAGCATGCACTCCTTTGGCCATGTCAACGCACCTCTCACACACATGCGCACGCACACAATATGCCCCCCTGGTCAAATCTTGCCGACAGGTCAGTCAACTATGCGATTGGTCTGTTTTGGGCCAAAGGAGTGTACTGCTCTTATCTTTATAACAACATCGGCCAACTTAGCTATTTCTTCCTCTTTAAACTCTCAACAATCGCTCCTCCTCCGGTATCACCGCAGAAATACAATAACGTATTATCGATCTACCAATAAGAAATAAACCCCTATATCAGTATGTCGATATTAGAACTATATTGACCTTTTTTTTTAAGACTACGGTTTTCACTCCAAGCATGAATGCTGTCGGATTTGACGATGCCAAAGGAAAATTCCAATTTATTACAGCTTGGTTTTGGCCATCATTTGTATTGGTTATGTTAACATTGTACACCCCTAAAACAACTGAGGGAACACAGCAACAATGTTCAACAGGGCAAAACACATGATCAACCAGATTGTACACAAGCCAACAGTTTAGCCAGATGCAACCCACTTTATTTGGGGGAAAGGCTGAAAGGGAGCGCACCCAAAAAGTTTGTCTGAGTTCTCAAATTTTCAAAGTTCTTCAAAGTATCGTCTGACTGATCGTGTTCCTTGTCGTTGTCCTCTCCTGTCTGCAAACTCTCCTGTCGTGTGTTGAGTTCATATTCTGACAAAGTAGGGTTATAAAAGCTACGATAGCTTCCACAGTTTAACACGCTCTGGCTCTCTGTTCCTTCAAAGGTCAGTAGTGTCGAGGCCTGGTTTGCTATTGGTCAACAGCATGTCAGCTAAATAGTTGAACTTGACGCAAAGAAAAAGTATGGATACTTTCAATTCAAGGGTTTCTACCTTTACAGTATATCTAGACATACAGTCGATTGGCAGCTCCACCCAAACACATGAACAGCTATCGACATTAAAGGTATCAGTCAAACCCACATGCAAATGTTTTTAATTGGTCATTTCTATACTCTACAGAGACTTTAACAGAACTGAAATACAGAGCTAAGTAGGAATGGGGAACAATTTGAAACATTTGAGCATTTACTCTCCAAACTTACCTCTCCTGACCTCACCTTCTCCTCCCATCTTCTCCCAAAAACTCTGAAGCCTGTCAATCGGTGCCAGTTAATGGGGTGAAGTTATGTAAACAGCTCAGAGACTTGTCATGTTCTTGCGAAAGCCTGGACTGACAGCCGAGGCTAAGCTGCCAAGCACCTGGACTGAAGTGAAAATATGTTCTCCGCACATCCAATAAAAATACTAAAATGCAACCATGGAATCACACAACTAGGGCAGACAACCAAGAAGTACCAAAAAGAAAAATATTCTCTGGGCCCTTATAAGCAACTGTGACATTAAAAGTTTATGTCACAGCAATTGAAAAGGCTTGCACTTTTGACTACAGGTTTATGATCTCACCTCCTGGTCAGTGGGAGGTTCACTAGGTTCCTTTGACATTTTTGGGAATCCCAGGGAAAAAACACGAGTGCAGCCGTGCTTTCTGCTTGGATCCAGCTGTGTGACTGGCCGAGTGATTGGATGCTGGTGGAGAGTTGTTCCACTGCTCATTCTCCACAGAGCTCTCCAATGTGTTCGGCTTGGGAATCAATCAAACAAAATAAACCTACTCTTATTCTCTTTTTTTCTGCTGAACCCCTGAACTCTCTGTCAGTTTCATGTCTCTACAATGAAGTCAGATGTGTTATCACTAATAGCCTAAGCAGCTGTGGCAACATTGGTTTAAATCAGTCTCATTATTACATTTAAACCAATTTCTTTCGTCCGTCTCTGTTACATCTTTCTGGTGTGTTTATACTATGTGATATTTTATAATGAGCACAGAACCAACAATATGAGGCTTATCATGCTTAGATGTTTAGATCTAACCGTGTAACTGTCAATGGACTTGGTGCTTTGTTATCTGCCCACTCTTTATCTCTTCCTTTTACTAAATACTTGAGCTTTATTCCTATTTCCTATTCATATTTAGCCATGCCAGCGGTGTGGCTCTAGGAGTCTGTTAGTCCACATTTTTGGTCCAGACTGAAATATTTAGCACAGATATTCATGTCTCCCTCAGGATATAATGTTATAATGTAACTTTGTTAATCCCTTAACAAAACTAATGACGTTCCAATCAGCCTCACCTGTCTTTTGTGTCTATAAGTCATTATCAAATGTTAGTAGGCTCATGTGCTAAACTAAGATGGAGAACACTAAACATCACATTAGCAAAAATAACACCACTGAGCCTAATTATAGCCTTACAGTATTGCTGCCGTGTCTGTTATCGTGATCCAGTGCCTTGAGTGTGATGAGAAGGTAACAGCCATGGCCGGATCACTGCTTGAGTGCCTTCAGATATACTGTAGCTCTGTAGCCATGTTTTAGAATTATGTTGAATTTAGCATGTTTTAGTTGAGGTAGTCATTTCTTGATTTAAATGCTCAATATGTAATTTTCCGCTACGAGGGGTCTCTCAATCAAAACAATAACAAAAGACAGAGTTTGGTGAAGTAGCATGGGATCGTGGGAGTTGTTGTCGTCATACAATACCATTGCGATCATTGCAGTCAGCTTCTTCCAAGTTAGGATTCCTTCATTGTTCATCATTCAGGAGGTTTTTACCGGGAACCAAATTATCTGCAGAGGTCTCCTCCTCTCCAAAACAAATAGACCCGGTGATTAAAACTGCTAAAAACTCTGAATAAAGCAGTTTCACGTTAAAAATCAGTGTTTCCCCGCGGACACAGGGCGGAGCGGCGACAAGCTAAATGCTACTGTTGGCTCAGCTTGTTTCTCTGATAACTTAAGATCCAGACGTCTAATGACTAAAATCTTTCATCTGGTTAAAATATATTGTTAAAAATGTTTACCTTGTCTTGATTTGCTGTATAATTTGCTGCTAACCATGAGAATGTGCCTTGTGTTATTAATAAATGGTTAATTATCGATGTTGCTGTGACGGTAACGGCACGAGTTTTAATGTCATATCGATATAAAGTAGAAGACATTTTAGGCTACATCTGACCCATGCTCTACCAAGATATTTTTCATCTTTGCTTTTATTTCTGATGCATCTCTTTTTATTGGAGGGCTGTAAATTAAAGTGACGTTTTTTATATCTGTGATTATGGAAGTCTACTGTTATCCAGTCTTTTTACCATTGAGTTTTTAGTATTTACATAATATTAGCTAATGAGCAAAGTACTTACTAGCTGGCTAGTAATCTGGGAAAAGCAAAGTGTACAAAGTCGTGTTTCAAATTAGCCCTTATTTCTGTCTCCCAGGCTTTCTGAACCCAGAACATTGCATGCTAAGCGTTATCATGCTCATACTGTATACAGGCTGGCTGGTCAGTTTTTCTTGTCAGTGTCATGTAAGCTGACTGCTTATTTTTCCAGCTTCAGCACAGAGATAGCATGAGGTAAAGAGTGTGAGCCATAACCCCTATAAATCATAAGAAAGACTGGGCTTCCCCAGGCAGAGAGACTGAATCCCTGCTGTGTGTATTTAAACATTTCTGCCTGCACGCAACTACAGTACATGTACGATACATTGTTGATATATCTGTACTTGTCAGTTTATATGTAAGCGCTATGTGTGTGTGTGTGTGTGTGTGTGTTTTTGTTTCCTTCCCCAGCGTCCTGCAGTACCCCATTTCTGTACCCACCTAAAAGGGTTCAATATCCAAAATCCATTCATCAAAGTCATAAAACAGGCTTTTATTGCACCACTGTGGGTGGGTGTTAGTGTCTGCATGAGTGTGTGGATTCATATATGCATTATGTATATATGCATAGTCTGTGTTCTGTTTATGTTCTTTCCAGTAGAGTGTATGGATCACATGGAGGCTTTCTGCATGTGTGTGTGTCCATCTGTAACAGAATAGTGTTGATATGCACCCATGTAGCACAGTGTATGAAGTGTGTATGTGTGTGCGGTATGTTCACGGATATGTGTTAAATTACATGTGGATTAATAAAAATGAGTAGTAAAGGAATCAGGTGCCGGCTGTTATCTGTGGTGTGTGTGTGTGTGTTGACACGCGTTTGCGCAGATGACAGATGTGTGCGCATGTTTGTGTTTGTCCACCTGTCTGAGTTTGAGCATTTAGATGAATGCAAGCTGAATGTATTTGTGTGCACTTGTGTTTGTGGGAACTGTTTGCGTGTGTATAGTCCTGTGTGTTTGTGTGTGTCTGCGTGTGTGTTCGGAGAGTACTAGACCACATGCTCCAATCGTCAGCAACAGATGGGCTGATAAAATGCCAGAAAAGCAGCAATTACCACCAATAAACCATTGTCAGCTGTTCACTCAGTATAGGGTTGCCAGGTTTGAAAATGTACTGAAAAAATGATCACCTTAACAAGCCATCTCAGGACTTATGCCTGATAATTTTTTTTATCTTCCCAATGGGAAAGAAAAATCCTTTATACAGATTAAGCTGTTTGAAAGACTGAAGCAAGAAAATATCGATGTTCTTGGGTAAAAACGTTGCATTACCAAAATGGCGACTTTCCAGGAATCAAGATAGCGTTGGTTGTAGCTTGAAAGGGTCCTAATAGAAACAAGAAAATATAATTTTTGCATGGCATTTTTGTTCCACCAACAACAAACAGTGTCAGGGCAATTGACGCTAGAAGATTTCTGTGTTTCTTTCAACCAATCTCTAACTTTGAGAAAGCACCAAAGGTTTTCAGCTATATTTCTTTCATCAGTCACCTGACAACCCATTGAAACAACCTGGAGACACCACATTCTTAACTTCATAATCTGACATTTTGGAAATATGGGATGGGATCTCTGCACGGTAAATATGAAGCTACTGTCGACAGCCGGTTAGCTTAGCTTAGCACAGGAAACATGGGGAAACTGCCAGCCTGGCTCTTTCGAAAGGTAACAAAATATGGGTAGCAGCATCTGCAAATCTCAGTACTTTACTAGATAAGCTAGGCTGACGGGCTGCTAGCTTAAGCTTCATATTTACCTTACAGATACAGGCCGGCATTTATCTTCTCATCTCACTCTCGGCAAGAAAGGGTAAATTCTGTTTAACTATTCCTTTAAGGTAAACACCCACTCAACAGAGTACAGCGTGGAAAACAAACTGGAGACGCACATGCAGGGACTCACTCATATTCCCATGAAGATAGAAAAAAAGTGAGTTAGTGCCACATGGGTGCATTGGAATATTCTGCAAAACACACAACACATGCATGTGGTGAGCTCTGCTGCATTATCTGATATACTGTGTATCGACAGAGCAGTGTCAGTGCAGGGAGCTCTGAATGAAACATTAGTCAGAGGAAGTGACTCTGTGGTGTAGACTCAGCTCCCACACACAATAGCATCTTCCTCCAGCGGAGAGCTCTCTGTCAACAGGTCAGCTCTCATCAGCCGCCCAGGAACAAGGGCCTTCTCTTTGGGAGGGGGGGGGCACCGGCCCCATCCAAACCCCCAGATCCCCTCCTTTGGTGCACTGGATCCTCCTGCTGAGTGATATGGACAGAGCAGGACTGCCTGAACACTTGTCCCCTTACTAAGTATCAAACCTCAGCGACTTCCTGTTCCTCTGGTCTTTCATTATAAAGCAGAAAGCATAGCTGGATCATATTTAAAGCTGCACACTTTTAACTCAGTCTCAAACACCAGCAATTAGCCCCATCCCCTGGAACAAGTAGCGATGTTCACAGGGAAAGACCCAGCAACCAACTATACAGTATCATTACTTTGGGCCTTCTGCCCTATTAGGATACACATCAGGCATGTTGTTGTTGTTTTTTAATGACAAAAAGGACTTTTGTTTAATGTCCCAAAATGTAAGCTCCCTGGATTTCACACTGGATTTCTGTTTATTACCTCCGCCAAGGAGGTTATGTTTTTGTCTCTTTGTTTGTCCGGTCCGATTTTCATGAAACTTTGTGGAAGGGTGTGGGCCAAGGAAGAGCCCATTACATTATGGAAAATAACTTGGCTCTAATTACCGACCAAATGTACAGATGGAATTAAATTCATCATCTTTTCTGAATCAATCATGTCATGTGATTCGGCAAACACGTGATCCACCGAAGAGCACGAGTTAAGGTATTATTTTAATTCTATCCAGGTATTCAACCCTCTTCTCCCCAGAGATCGTGTCTCTCATTAATGTGCAATGGACGGAAAGGAAAAGCCCTTCAAGTTTTTGAATAATGTGTTTTGCAACTCATACAAATCTTTCAGGTTTTGAACTTTTTCAACCAGCCCTAGAATGGCATAAACACAGGATCAACATGTTCAAAAAAGTCCTTTTCAATATAAAGTTTCATGTTCTCTTGGTAAGTAAAGAGAATATCACTAGACAAGTCATTTACTTGATTTGCATGCAGTCTCCTGGCTCTGTAAGTCTTAGACTAGATGCAACACCAAAATAAACTCCTGATTTACTCGACTTACCCATTGCCATCAGCTGCTAATGAGCCTCATCATTCCACATTAAGCCATCATCTCACAGTGACATTTAGCATATTGTTCTGACCCAGGATCTGCCAACAGGTGACCACTAAATACCTTCATCCCATTCACTTGTAACTATAAGCAATGCCAATGTCATAAAAGACAGTTGGGAGCTATACTCTACTAACTCTGGCCCATTGCTAATAGATATAACATTGGAGGGAGGAAATGGCTGAGGTAATTAACATCTGTCCCCGTTGGCTGACGAGGATATGAGGGAGGAGTGGCTCCCGCCTGCCCAGGGAGGAGTTGGTCTAATGACTCCAGCTGGCGGTGACAGATTTTTGGGTACGGGGGAATTGGGGCGTATTGGCTGGAACCCATGAAGAGGCTGATACAAGCTCAAGGCTAGGCAATGATCACATTGAGATCTTTTGCTTTCACTTCAAATGGGAATTGTGGCAGATGTTTGGAAAATGGCATCCATTCAAGCTTCCATGTTGTAAATACAGCACTCAGATTCTCAGTCAGATTAGTTTGTCAAGGTTAGGAAATTAAACATTATGTCACAATGTGTGTTTCCTCCTTAAGCCCAAACATGAACCCTAGCTATTCGTTTGATGCTTCGTCCAAACGAGTGTGTATTCATCATTAACCTGAAGAAATTGGGGTCAGACAGTGAAAGTTACTGCACCTTTATGAATCCACTTATCCTGGGTGTGAGAGAGGTTAGATCTCAATACTTTGACTATGAGTCAGAGAATGAGCCTCATGGGCAGCAGGAGAAAGCATGATGAAAATTTGTCAAAGTACTGCTGTAAAATTACCTTTCGCTGCTATGTGATTTTCTAAAATTGGGAAAATTGTATTACCTCGTTTGACCTTTGACAAGTTGGCCTCGGTGTAGCGGTTACAAAGTCAATGAGGTCTTATTTGGGGTGTTTGACCACTAGTGGTGCTCAGTGTTAATTTTGGCACCTGATTTTAATTTAGTTTCAGGTACAGTTACCATGGTTACAAGTTCTCGGCTAGCGTGAGGTTAGTGGAAAAGGTTGTTGGGTCCATGTGGTTAAATCAACTTCTGAACAAGAGATATTTTGGTCTACAGTTTAGGATACTGTTTTACCCACAACTTTGCATTAATCCATATATTCCCTTATCAATTTATCCTGTTCTGGATCGTGGGGGGCTGCAGCCTATCCCAACATACATTGGGTCAGAGGTACAGTTAATACAAGTTTTAAAACATTTTAAAAAATGCACTGTTGGGCCAATCGACTGTATAAATGTGGACGTAGTCACCGGGACGTCCCCCATTGTTTTGTGGACTACAGTTTTGAAGCCTCAAGTTTTGCATATTTGGGCGTTGCCATCTTCTTTTTTTGACTGTAAAAAGTCAAAAAGTTTTTGTTGCATCCATAAATGACGCAAGAAGGTGGAACAAGACTTTTTTAGGAAAACCAAAAAGGTTACTATTAATTTTCTATTTCAATTGCTTTATCGTCTATTTTACTCTAAACTGGACGGTAATTTACAAAATGAAAATCATGCTGTATTGATAAAGGCTTGAAAGAAGCGATTGAGACCAAACTCATTAGGAAAATGTTTTCTGACGTAATAAAACAGAAGAGGAGTCGGGTAATTTTCTCATAGACTTCTATACGATTGGACTTCTTTTTGCAACCAGTGGAGTCGCCCCCTGCTGGATTTTGTAGATAAAGTTTAGGGCCGCATTGGCTTCACTTTTCAGAACCGGAGGTTGCCGCCTGGTTGGGCCTTAAACGTACACATAATGTGTTTAGTAAAAAAATGTTTTAATTCAAACAAGCGCCGCAAATTACAGATGGCACATTTAATGAAAAGGCCCCGAAATTGTGATGATTTTTTGTTGCCTAATGATCTTTTCCACAATCCTAAAGAAAAAGTTTATTTCTGTGTGTGTGTGTGTGCGTGTGTATGTGTGCGTGCGTGTGTGCGTGCGTGTGTGTATCAATTGCCATCTTTGTCATGTTTAAATCTCAGAGTGACGCATAAACAGAGCAGCATGTCTGAAAAGAACCAGTGCTTCTGCAGGAAATGACAACCCATCGAGCTTTAGTCTGGAGCTGTCAATCCGAATGACAGCACTGATGTCTGGCACTGCTGTATCCATGCAGGGAAGAATTAACATGATAAAGTGTTATGGGAGAGACAATGTGGGAGGAACAGTGAGAAATAAGCAGCCTGTGTAATTGTCAAATAAACAAAGTAACAAAGAACTGGGTCTCCATGAGGCTTGCCGTTTGATTGGAACCTGCATGGTAATGTTAAGTAAACTCTGCCTCCACCTGCAATAGCATAACTCCTGACTAATCAAACTAAATACCGTGGACATCAGAAAAGAGCGGAAGATTGTGTTATCTTACGAAGTGAAAGCCTTTGGAAATCACTTAAAATAAAGATGCAAAAGTTTTACTAATCAACCCCCCCGGTTGTTTATCTCACAGGGTTCATTTGGAGTAAAACGTTAAACATTTATAACTGAAGACATTTCTAGCAGGTGTAAAAAGCCAAGCAGTCCAAACAAAAGCATTCCTGAATAATTAAAATCAAATAAAAGTCGATGCAGGTTTTCTTTGCTAATTCCCCATGCAGGAATAAAATGTTGTTTACTTGCACAACAACTTGTCTTACGAGACACATTCAAAGACTATAGATACCCTCTCAGATAGGAACTGCTGCAGATGATGCAATGATTCAGATGTGATGGGGCAATTTAGAGAATGCAATACATTTCCACTGACAACATCTCCAGTCAAAGAATGATGTTGATGGTAATATGGGCTCATTGTGCACTTCCACTGCATTACTCACAAAGTAAGCCTTGGCTAGCATCAAATGTATGAACATGAATGAATGTTTCTCGATAAGGTCTTTAATACTGATAGGGAGAAAAGATTTCCTTTTTATCACATTTACGTTTGATCAGGAAGATAATTAATCCCTTGAAGCTGAATTAATATATATTTTTTGGCCACATGGGGGCAGGGCAACAAGCTGATGCTAATGCTAACTCAAAGCTAACTCACCTGTTAGCATTACATTACAATAAAAAGCAACTTTTTTTTACAAATCAAGCAAATACAGAGAAACAGTAGCATTCTTTTGGAGTTGTGTTTCTTGGCCACCTTGTAAAAAAGTCCAATATTCAACTGCAACCAGCGACTTTATGAAATTTCATACATCATGCATTTGGCAAAACATTAAACTTGTGGCACATTGTAAGAATGGAATGAGATGCTATAATAGTATACATTTTTGGATCCCAAACCTCTTCAGAAAACACGGCCATTCCCGCCCACATTAGGGTAAAAATATCTCACACTGTAAATCGCATTATTAGACGGTCACAGGTGTAATCTTTAACAGTCAATGTGTCCATCTACTACCAGGAGTCTGTCAAATGTCTTTGAGGAGTTAGCTGTTAATTCTTTTTTTTGTGAAAATAGAAACAATCAGTGTTTTTGACCCGTCATGGCTCTGGCCACATTGGGATTCAGTGGAAATATCTTCCATCTGCGTGGGATCAAAAGAAGACCTCCTTTCCTGCTCCGAGAGCAGAAGGCGTGACAGGATCTGACTACATTTCTCAAAGAGACCACCCCGCTGAGATGCTCTTATCGCCCCTGCCTCAGATGTCTGTCGCCATCTACTGTAAGTGCTGGTAACAGCGCATCAGCGGGGGGCCGTGGGCTTTGGGAATCGGATCTCAGTGAGCACACCCCTCTGACAATATTAACGTCAGGAGCACTGAGGAGACGGTACATTCGTGAACTCGCTGCAAGGTGAGTGAGCTGCTCCGGCTTTTCTAATTTTAGAGTGCATTTTACATCAAGTGTCGCTCACATATTCATGATATGTGTACTTGGAGATTATTTTGTGCACCACAGTGTTACCAAACAATTTTTGACAGTGCTTAAACTGACTTTATATTAGAATATTGAAGTCACTGCCATTTTTCAAATCCAGCCTCCCGAACAGATTGAGAAAATATGACGTTTCCCCTTTCTTGACATTGAGATGCACTCTCATAGTGGAGAAGGTTTTTACATTTTACAGTCCTGGAAATGTCCCAAGACACATCCAGCTGAGTGACAGGGTGGTCCTCAGGGAAGCTGTTTATGACAAACAGCCCCCCCCCCCCTTTGCACAATCCCACCGGCTTCATCTGGAGCTGCTGTGGGGTCAGCGTCGTCGCATCTTCCTGCTGCACTTCACTTGCTCTCCACAGGATGGCGTTGCCGTGCTGCAGCAGAGCCCGGCTGACCAACCAGAGAGCCAGTAGCCCCGCAGTCACTCAGCAGGCCGGCCAATTGAATCACGGGGGCCACATCAGCACTCAGGAAGCAGCTACCTAAACTCCCTGGCTGATAGTCATCTCTTGCTCCAAACACTCACACACACACATTCACATTAACAAACAGCTCTGCCTGTGCCAACTGTCATTATTTTCTGTTTAAACTCAATTCATTAAACAGCTGCGTTGGTTTCCCCCCCCCCCCCCCCCCCCCCCCCACCTCTCTACGTGTGCTGAGCTTGAGGGTTGACCAGCTAATCGGAGCTAAGTGTCCGGGACCGTGACGTAGCCTACTGTATATATTCATATAACTCCCAATGCATGAGCACATACACTCCTGTGGCTTCCACACAAGGTCTGTGTTATGAGGCACAAAGGCACCAGACACAGTGACACACACTCAGCTCTCTCCCTTTTCCTGCCCCATGATGCCCAAAGCAGTTAGAGAAGAAGATGTGCTGATACAAGAAGGAGGTGGAGCAACTGGGCTGGCCGACAACAAAGCTACCCTCTGTCTTCTTGCTGCAGCAAACGCACACCGATGATTCTCATGGTGCTCTGTTTGTTGTATGTGAGGGAGAGGGAGGGAGAGGGATGGATGTTTTGTACTTTGCATTTAAATTATAGCCCAGATTATGCATCTTTATTCAGAGTACGCTGGTGAATTTGTAATGCAAAATAACAACATGCCCCATTTTCATTTGATCAATTTCCTGGTCTGTGAGAGTTTGCTGCTCCTCTCATTTCCAGGGGCGGCATACACTTCTGCATGGGGGAGCCAGACAGAGGCACAGTTATAAAGAAGGGGGGCACAGTTGTAAAAAAAAAAAATGACTCACATTTTAGCCCTGGTACATTATTTATTCAGTGTAATAAATGTATGCCAAATAAACAACTTTAAATATTCTAATATGAATTAATATCAATAAATAACTGCTGTTTGTAACTCCAAATAGCCTACAGCCATGGACAGGAACAAGACCCCCAGACCGAGAGAGACAGCTGCATCGTTTGCAGTCGTTTTATTTCTCTTTGTGGTCATTTTGCATCTCTTCGGGTTTCTTTGTGTTTGTTTTGCTTCTCTTTCAGGTTACTTTGCTTCTCTTTGTGGTCATTTTGTGTCTCCGTGGTTGTTTTGCTTCTCTTTCTGGCCGCTTTGTGTCTCGAGGGGTGGCCAATCCGATTCCAGGGGGCCCTGTGCCCCCCCCCCTCTGGCCCCGACTCTGCTCATTTCAAGCGCTGAGGTCTGCCGCTGCACAGCTGCACAGCCACATGTACCAATACTATAGCACACACACATAAAACACACACTCACTAGAAATGCACACCAACGTTGTCTCACTGTCAATGCCACCACGCTTTGATGCTCGCCCTCTCCTCAACATGAGAGGAGCTGGGAATTCATTTAAACAAACGTTGGCCCTTTGAAACCCAATGCCATTTTTTTCCTTCCCCCACGTCTCCCGAAATGTAATTCAAGGAAGGACATGACTGCAGGACATTTTGACGGCGCCGAGCTCCGAGCCCTTTCTGTTCCGTGTCGCTATGTACAGTGGCCTTTATATATGAGAAAGACTTGATAAACGACAGAGATGCACAATCTAATTTAGGACAAACGCATCACATCTTTTGTGTGAACACACAATGTTTATGAGGCAATGTGATTGATGATTACGTCCAAGCACAAGTGACAGTGGAATAACATTATTCACCTCAGCTTTGTCCTCCTCTGGCAGCGCGGCAGGTGGAGTTATCTTCGCTATCATTAGTCACGTATGAAATTGTGGAGATTCTTTACCTGAAAACGACCGAAAGTCGGAGAATGTAGACGAGTAATGGGGAAACTGGGGAAGAGTTGGTTAGGCAGAATGTTCTCTGGCCTACTTAAGGTGTGATTGTCTTCCTTCCATTAGTTTTTACCTCAAGTCAAACAAAACTAGTGAAGGGGATTTCTGCTGAAGATGTGAAAAGCTCATGAACATACCAGCATGGCGGGTAGACACGGATGAGCGCAAATGTACCCAAAGTGGATGTGGGGGGGGGGGTGCAGGAAAAAGAAGGATCGGGAGTCTTTTTTCTGTGTGTCAGGCCTAACTCTAATTATGGCTTTGTTAATTAGTGTATCGTGGATTCGCTTGGAAAGATGCCACTAAGCTCAGCTTTTTCTCTCTCGTCCGTATCCCTTTCCCAAATCACGGCTGAGCTCCTTCTCTCTTCCCCCTCGCTTCCCCCTCTTCTTCACTCCTCCTCCCATCCCATCCCATTCCTGTCCGCATGTCTCGACAGCTCATGAGGCAAAGCAGCATATCAAAGCAGACTGAGCCATCGTAGCCCTTAACCAAGCATCTTTTGCTCCAAATTGCTTCCTGAGGAGAGGGAGACATAACATAAGAAGGCAGAAAGAGAGGAGGAGGAGGATAAAAACAGAGCCACACTGAGCAGTTCTCTCCACAAGACTGTAAGGAGGGAACAGAGAGTAAAAGTTGAAGTTTACAGCACAGGCAGATGCCCTTATTCCTCTGTGGTGTCGGTTAAAGCCTCTGAGAGCTGAGGTGAAAGACGTCAGCATCGCTCCCCCCTCCCAACCACCGGGAGAAATTAAGTCCCATCTCAGTGACGAGATCAGGGAATAGACACATGTCACAGTCCTCAGTCTGTGTTTACTGGAGCACAGCCCTCCGCGCACACACCGAGCCCTGCGCTCACTCACACTCGACCAAGAACACCATGATTTCCAACTCTGAAAAACTACCCCCCAACTCTCAAATTCAAATTCTTGTCGTGGCTGCTATTCAATCTCAGCGGCACTGCAAGATGCTGCATAAATTAAGTCGCTGGAGGGAGCGAAGACGGAGAACGAACACCGTCTGACTCTGCCGGATGGTATTAACTCCTGGGGCCGTGTTGGCAGAAAAGAAACCTCTGTCGAGACCGGGGCCACAGCTTCTGCTCTCTGGGTCTTCATTAAGGCCTGCTGGCTGTCTCCACTACCCAGCAGTTCTTCCAGACTTTGTTTACAGCCTGTGTTAGCACGCTACATCCATAACCAGGCAGCTAAATTGAGGCAATGGAGAAATTAAGACTAATTCATTTTTCTGTGCCCATTTAAATGTCTTGTCTTCTAGGTGCCTTGTTATATGTAATACCAGAGTGAATGAGACGTGGTTTTGTAAGGTGCAGAGGGATGTGTGCTGTTTGGATGCCCCCCAATGTCAAAAGCAGGCTCAGTGATTGCAGCACTGACCCTTCTCTTTCACCTTTCGATTCGTCCCGCTGCTTCGCAGAGACAAACACTCTGAGGCTGAGATTGTCTCCATTTGCTTTCAACCTGTTATTTTTCTGCAGCCGCTCGTATAGGTAGTCTGGAGGAGCGAATAAATAAAAAAAAGAACCCCGCTGTGGTTGCATGCCTGATGGTAGTGCAAAGTAATGGCTGAGGCAAGGAGAGGGGTGGAGAGCTTAGGGAGATTTTGGGAGGGAGGGCTGACAGGATGTGTGCTATTTCAGACACGGTGCCCTCATTGTTCCATCACTGCCGGTAATGACTTCACCGTGGCTTCCTGTCACATGATGACGACTCTCCTGACCCCATAAGTGATGCAGCAAGTGACCCTGCTTTGAGTTGGATGGATGACTTCACTACGGTGTTTGCTTCCTTGAGGAAGTATGATTTTTTTTTTTGTTTTTTGTTGGTTTTCAAGGGTTTCAAGTCACCCCAGAAGAACTTTAAGCAATCAGTCGTTAATTGCAGATCAAAGGATGATATTTAATGAAAACAGAAACATGTTCTCGGGAACAACCAGATTAGAAACATTGCTAAAACAAATAGAGTTAAAAAACATTTCCACATTGGACGACATATTGATGTGAGTCCATTTTTGTACTTCCTGTTTCCTCGTCTTAAAGTCAAAGGATTTTTTGATTGGGTTTTTAGTCAGATGCCGGAAATAAGGTGTTTGGTTAACACAAACTTAAGAGATTTTAAAGTTTTGTTCTACGACATAAAATACTTCAGTTCATATCCCACTCGCAAATTCAGAATGTGGGGCTCCCTTTAGGGCAGGGGTCCCCAACCAGCGGGCCGCGGACCAGTACTGGGCCGTGGATCATTTGGTACCGAAATTTTTTTATCTTGCATGACTCTCGGTTTGCCTGTCGTCTCTTCCGCCAAAAACATAACCTTGTTGGCAGAGATAATAAACAGAAATCCAGTATGAAGTGGGAAAAGCTTCCATTTTGAGACACTGAATAAAATTCCTTTTTTTGTCCTTAAAAAAGAACAACAACATGCCCAATGTGTATCCTACTAGAGGGAGAAAGCCCAAAGTAATGATACTATATAGTTCATTTATGGTAGTGTCATAATGTAACGTACATTACACCACAGCTTGCTCTTCTTTTTAACCTTCTTTCCCTCGGACTGGTAAATCACATCCTTTCCGTGTGATGGTCTGTTCTAAGATAAAACCTTAAAAAAACATATTTAAAATTCATTGACCTAGCCTTATGACACACAGCTAACGTTAACCTTAACACAAAGCTTAAATCTGAAAAAGCATAAGGAATAATAACCAGCATTACAGTAAACTCTCAGCTGAAGGACATTTCTGCATTCTTTTGAGTGCACTTTGTTATTGTATCTCTCTTGTTGTGAAGACACACAGTACAGTACACACACACACACTCATGAATAAAACCGGCCCTTGTCTCACAATGCCCAGCAGCACACTGCATATCTGTGCTAAATCTGAGGATCATATCACATCTTGTCATTAGGCTTTGTTACCAGGACAACAGCATTGCTCCTGCATTGTCTATGTCAAAGCCTGTCAGGAAATCCCAAGTGAAGGCAACGGAAGAAATATACCTATAGATGAAAAATTAAACAAACATATGTCCAAAATTCATGACAGAAAGCCCTTTACTGCAGAGGACTTGCGGGTTTTTACGGCGACCCGGACCCAGTACCATCGACTATCGTGTGTGAGGAGCCTGTCGAGTGGAGAGCGCTTTTGTATTCTCTCCGCGACCAGATGTACACTTGTGTTATTTTTTTATTTTATTTTTCTTTTGCCCCTGATATTGTGTGAGAAAGCCAAGGCTGTGAGTTCACAGCTCAGATAAAGACTGGAATAATTGGCACGTGGTTACGTAATGCGAGTCGTATGAGTCCATACAGAAGTGTTGTATAATTCATTGCACTAGTGGAATATGTAAAAGCACTGCTCCAATCCCCTTTAGGTCTAATTAAAAGACTATCAGCCTTTTTACAATGAAAACTCCAGGGGATACAGTGTAATCACGTATTAATAGAATGATTACTAAAGAAATAAAGCTCCTTACGCAGATAAGAGCTGCTGAATTTATAACACAAAGCCACCCTTAAAAAGAATTCATATTTTTGTTCCTATGATCTTATTTCAGCTCCAAATTTGTGAACATGAAGGACCCTTTACCAAAGCCTCAAAGAGAGAGTCAGATCTCAGTCATAATGATATGGATTGAAGGGTGACTTTTTAGATGCATCGGCACCAAGGGTGTATTTATCCTCATAAAGACATGCTTTCTTGATAATCATCACTGTTAGTAAAATGATGACATAAAGCGTATTTGGATGTCGAGGCAAGACTACTAATCTACGAATTTGGATTCACATCAGATGCCACGTAAGCAATTTTCATTTTGTCTCTTCATTAAATCACAGATTAAATCTTCGTTTCCTGCACAGAGTCACTCATTCTTACCAAACAACAGACAGAGTCTACAGCCACGCTAGCATCTCGGTGAGGACTCCTGTACAGCAGGGGATTCAGCTAAATGCTGATGTCAGCATACTCACTTACAGCTCAGGGTGATGGGAATGTTTTGCCAGGATTTGGTAAAAAAAAGTAAAAAAAAAAAAAGCTTTGACCTGATGATCACATGTGGTGAGTCAGCTCAAGTACTGTTGTCTGCATCGAGCCAAGAAAAGTCCAAATGAGCGAAAGTGTTTTATCAAGGATACTTTGGGAGCGGACGAACGAGTGACCAAAGGAGATTTCGAGCCAAATGTCTTTGGCTCAAAGCTATTAGAATTGTAGTCCTAGTATTGCTGTCATGTCACTTTATTTTACGTTTTGATATTTTACAGGAAGTAATCATTTTGACTTAGACTATGTGGTAAATTTTAGTTTACGGACACAATATAACACATATACATAATATTCATCCAGTCTCAGGTATGCTGTAGGGACTAAGAAGTATTGACATAGTGCAATCTGATTGGTCGAGTCTCGCCTATAGTGTCGAGTCATGTGTATTTATTTTTGCTTGTTCTTTTGCTGTATGTTGTTCATAGTATTGAAACGGAGCAGATTCCACTTTCCCATTGCAGCAATCCACAGACAGAAGGGAAACAACGTGCATAAATTCCAAATATATTTAGCGCTCTGATAGCGCTACGTGAGTGTAATAAATGTGTTCTTTGATTTTCAAACAGTAGACTTATGTTGTTGTTGTTATTATTTAGCCTTTCTGAGACTATGGCCAAGATGCTGCTCCAACGGTCCTGCTAA
The DNA here is from genome assembly GCA_943593645.1 of Bovichtus variegatus. NCBI lineage: Eukaryota > Metazoa > Chordata > Actinopteri > Perciformes > Bovichtidae > Bovichtus > Bovichtus variegatus. The sequence continues at coordinate 8,883,160 of CALSCE010010657.1, read as the reverse complement.
TTTGGATAGTGCAACTTAGTCTACATGGTGATTCATTCTCGCACACTTAGGAGACTGATTAAAAGCACACGAGTTATTTCTCAAATTTTTATCAACAGTATTATTAATGGGCTGATATTTATACGGAAATAGGCTAAATACATGATTTATTGAGAGAAAACAAGCAGTTCTTTGTAAAAAAATCAGCCATTAGCCACCCCCGTTTTGCCCAAATGGAATGACCCTTTGTTTCATGAGCACATCTTCCCACCACTGTGATGCTTCGACTGTGAGATTGGCAGATGAATCAGGCTCTTTACATCGACTACACCCCCAGTAACTTTTTCCTGAGATGTTTTTTGTTTGGCACTACTGTTGGCACTCACCTGTTCAGTGATGTGTTTCAGTCTGACCATGGGCATGAATGCATCTGAGCCGCTTGTGAAATCACCACCATCATTTGTTGTGTTGTTTACAGATGTTGCTCTTTGCTTGGTTGACATCTAAAGCCTAAACGGTGAACGGTACGCCACAGTGTTAGCGTGAAAAGCCATTAAAAGAAACAGCTGCAGGAGGTTGATCCAAAAGTTGATCCAGTAATTCCGTAATAAATGAATTTCATGGTCACACTTGGTTCAAGTTCAAGTGAAATGCATTTGTGAAGCACCAATTTATACAACTGCGGTTCAAAGTGCTTTACAGCGCCATAAAACATTAAAACAAAAATAGCAAGGCATATAAGAAACTGAACAAATGCAAACGAGAAGAAAGGGAGAGAAGAGCACAAACACTGAAAACAGCAGACAGTATGAAAATAGATGCACAGGAACAGTAATTAAAACAGAAATAAATAGTTTATGAACGTTACGGCCACCGCCTACGCCTGCCCCGCCTTAAACCTTCCGCATGTGTTTCGCATGCTGATTTAGACGTGATGTCCCCCGGACGTGATTGGCTGAAGTGGTGCCGAGCCCCTCCCACCTGGCAAGTCGGGGGTCGTGATTGGAGCGGTACCAGGCCCGGCCCACCTGACTCTACTTACACCTGGCCAGCTCGACAGGCGTAGCAGCTGTCTTGTCTTACCGGGAGACTGGGCCAGGTTTAAGCTTTTAAAGATGCTGACACACACACACACACACACACACACACACACAGTCAGATTGTCTAGAGACACTAGGTGAAGGGGTGCTAGTTCTGGTTTTAAGTTTTGTTCATTAGTAAGTTCTTTTGTTTACGGTTCGGTTTCATTCATGAAGGAAGTTTGACTCCCTGCTCTTGCTTTTTATTTCTATGATATTATCTTTATTTCGTTGAGTTGAACGGCACCCACTAGACCCGTTCCCCTTTGTTTTGCTAAGATAACATTGTTTTGTATTAACCCAAGCTAACTAATCGTTAAGAAATGACTTCACCAAGAAACATCTGGCGTTGGCGTTGCTTCCCTTTCCCCTCTCGAGCTGGGTCGTAACAATAGAAATGGTAAAATGGATAAAAAGGTGTTGAGGCTGCTTGTGGTCGTAAGTCTTAGATCAACATGTCTGCTGCTTTTTTAGGTGCATACATGCTGAATACAATCTCCATAGATTTGGATTATGCTCCATAGATATGAAAGAGGTACAGGAGTTCCCCTGAGACCGAAGAGATATGCAGGGTTTTTTAAATTGAGAGCATGTCTGATATACACTGTGCATCTCAATTCTAAAAGCAGAGGATGTTTGTGGGGACGAGAGCGATGTGTTCAGATTTCCTTTGTCATTGTTAAAACATGGACAGCTTCATTTGTCTGTTTACGTTCACGTGTTGTTGTAACATTAATACAATTTGGCGTAGAAGGCTTTTGTTTTAGCACAATTTGATTGTGTTCATGACACAGACGCAGCTGAGGCTGATGGGAGTCTTTAGTTTTGGACAAATTGAAATGCGTGGTGATGCTGTGTGAATAGTCAAAAGAATCAAGTTCTTACGATGTGTCAAAGTGAATGTGTGCACAAAATTCATCCAGTCGTTTTCTAGAAGTTTCATTCAAAACCACAAATGTAAACCTCATGGCGACGTTAAAAGAAGGCGATCACACAAGTCATTAAGTAAATTCATTTCTATCACCCAAACATTGTTTTTGAAAGATATTTCAGTCCAGACCAAAGTGTTGGACAGATGAACAGACATTGCCATCCTCCCATGTCAGGGTTAAAAATCTGACTGAACACTACTCTGACAGCCAAAATATTCAGGAACTTTACCTGAGGCTGCAAAATGCATAGGTCAACCATCACATTATGTAGGAACACGTAAGTATGGGAAATGAATGAGTTACTCTGCTGGGTAGCATGGGGACTCACTGGTTTCTACTGGGATCTCACAGTAAGAGTGCGTCCATCTGACCACAGTACATCCCTTTAAACTACCTGTGGTATAAAGCACTGCATTTTCATTTATGGGAATGCATATTATTTAATCCTTTACGAAAACATATATTAACTCTGGAGGGAGTCTGAATGCTGGCATTTGTTGAGGGGGGTTGTACGCAGCGTGCCACAGGTGCAGGTAACGAGCGTGCTCGTTATGAGCTCGGCTTCGGAGTGAGAGATGCAGAGCAGTCATTTTAGACTTTCTTGAGTGGATGCTGTGAACCATCCACTTGAACTTTAAAATGAAAGAGGGAGGGAGTAATGGATAACGAAGTGGAGGAGCAAGAACTGAAAGTAGTTCCTCCCTGATTGAACTCAACAACCTTCATTTAGAGTCTGAAACATTATACGTACAAATACTCTGCTATCATTAATAATTTTGTTTAACGTGGTTTTCCCACGTAAAAAAAAAAGTTAAACTAAGAAACTCTGAAAAGGGCTGGAAGCACATGTGCTCCTTCTCTCTCATTGAGAAATTCCGGATCGAGCGTCGCCGACCGCTGCTCGCTCTCTGATGAGCAGTGCGCGTCAACATGGCGGGAGGGAGTTCCGCGACCAGCGCGCGACTGACTCCAATACGCAGCGATAGTTCTGGTCTATTTCCTCATACATGTTTGACTCAGATGAGGAGTCTGTTGTGCAACAAAATGAGCGACTAGCAGACGCATCAGAATGGTAAGTGTAGTTAGCATCTTGTAGTTGTTTATTCGTTAGCTGGCAGTGGCTTACACAGCGTTAGTGGTTAGTAACATACAATAATATTTAATGGTATTTTTTTGGTAGATAATGGCAGGAAGCTCCATGATCCGGTTTATATCCAAAAATGGCACAACCTGCCATGTGTGCTGTCCAGACTTTCCTAATGCTAGTGCAAACTCTCTGCGCTGGAAGTTTGATGTTTCTTTGATGGCATTTACAATTGGCTTTCGAAATTAATTTGTGAATTGTGATGCTACAAATCTAGCTCGTACGTTTGAATCTCAGATTTTAGGGAGGCGCAAAGACATCTCCTCTGTCACTAGAGGAATGTGAAAACACCTCTCTAGTAACAAACTTTGACCTCTATGAGATAACTAATATATATATATATATATATATATATATATATATATAAAACTAACTCCTCATATTCTTCATCTGGTTCAATGAGATTTTTCCATCAAATATGGAACTTGAGTTGAATCCAAGGGCGTGTCGGTCCTATCAAGAGATAAAACCAAATACTAAAAAGAAACTACTGAATGAAAACTGAAATGAGCTGTCTTACTACACCAAACACAGGAGAAAAGGAAACAAAATTGGCAGAGCTTCCTGGCAAGGCGGGGGAGTTTAGGACACAACAATAACTTTAAATAATTGACTGATTAAGTGGAGTTCAAGCATATATGCTGACTTGATGGTGGTTGCATTAACTGTGGTGGTCAGGGCTGCCAACTTTAAAATTTAGTTCGGAGTGAGATAGTGTAAGTACTTCAGATTGTATCTGGTCATCCCGAACAGGATTACATTAAACATTAAGGTAACCTCGGAAGGTATTTTACAAGAGTTTAAATATGAGGACATTGTCTATGTGTCACAATGTACAAAACCCAAACCTGTATAGTAATATAACTTCACATTTTACATGGTCCACTGAAAATGTCAGCAAACCTCTGGAGGGGAAAATGTATCTATTTGATTTATGAGTTTAGAAATTAGGACATTTTCTATATGTTACAATATCATTAAAATACTAATAGACAGTGAACCCACTTATAGTCATAGACAGGGATGTTTTGAGCAGAAATCCATTGTGCGTCTCAGCGAAACCATTATAGAAACAGCTTTATCGGATAAGAACTCCTTTGCTGCTTGTTTCGTTTTGTTTCTGAAATGTAATAACTGCTGTAATACGAGTCTTTCAAGTACAGGTTCAACAAAAGCTTGACGTAGTGTTTCACAGCGCTGCTGTTGTGCTGTGCTAAGTGCGCAGGAGAGGTGGAAGCCCTGGTGCCGTTTTTAGTTCAATGAAAATTGCAACAATTGTTTTGCGGTGGTGTCGTTAGGAGTAAGTTGCATGTGATAACTGTGGTGGCTCGTCGTCTGTGGTAGGTTTCCATTTGTAGTGCCTGTTGTGTGTTTGTGATTAGAAAGTGAAGGTAACGTTCGCCTATACAAAGATCATGTATGTGTGTTGCCACGCTGATGTCAGCCGGTCGGTTGCTATAGTTGCGGTGTAGTTGATTTGGATAGTGATACTCCTGCATATGTAAACTCATCATGACTTGAACGCAATCTCAAACTCTCTTTAAGGACAATCACAACACATGCAGCCCATCTCAGTTATTTCTCCCTGATTCTCTCACGGACACTCACACATACACACTCATGCTCCTTTCACCTGCCCACGCATTTGGCCCTGCAGATCTTCCACCAGTGTTGTTGTCAGTCTCCTCACACCCTAGTGCTGGCAAGATAAAAAAACCCAGCCCACATGGACTGAAGAAAGGCCAGCACGGGTTTCATAATTGGAGAGAATGAGGGGGAGAGGAGGATGCAATGCAATCAGGCTCAGCGAAGAATGAGACCTTAATTAGACATTCTTGTTATTCTATCTATAGAAGGCTTTCCTTCGAGCTCCTCTCTCCCCTCGCCTGGAAACCTACAGTATCAGTGAATTCTAATTAGAGAGCACTTGATGAGAGTGTGTGCTTACTGTGGCCTAGATAGGCCCGCTTCATCGGTATGAGCCCCGGTGCTCCGGTGGGTTGGTCCCTCGCTGTGCCATCAAACGAAAGCTCCAGTCTCTGAGGGGTGCTGAAAAAGGGGGAGGAGGAGGAGGAGGAGGAGGAGGAGGGAGAAGACAGGGTGAGGTACATGGAGAGATAACAAGACTGGGCAATCGCCAGGGGTGACAACACAGGGGAGGGGAGTGTAGATCTGAGAGGTGCATTAGTGAGGCTGCATGTGTTTGAAGTGGATGCGTGTGTTTGGGAGAAGGTGAACTTTGTATGGCTATGTGGCGGAGTGTGTGAGATTGTGTGAGTGGGTACGGAGGAGGATAAGGTGAGTGTATGTCCTGTGGCGTGAGGGCTGGTCAGATCAGCAAGGCTCTCCAGTCTCACAGCGAGTGGTTGACTCTCTTCCCCCCCAGAATCCTTCACTTCAGCTTTACATTGTATGTTGGCTTGTCTGGCCAGGCCTCGTTTGATTGGCCCCTGACTGAGGGTGACTGCCCGTTCAGACAGAGGAATTTGACAGTGCGTACTTCCTCCCCATACTTCCTCCCCATTCTGGCCCTCCGTCCACACTGTGTGAAAGATGAGGGTGGGGGGCTCCATCATGTTATTGAGGTCACTGCGTGGAGTTGGTCAATCAAATGTACATTCCTGGTAAATTGCTTCGTAACATGAACGTCATATTCCTACAACTGGCAAAAAACTTTATCACAGTAATAATCTCTGTAAACAGATTCTGTAGGCAGGGGGACAATATTTTGCGTATTGGATGCGTCCTGGTTTCCGTTTTAACCCCGGGTAGAATTGACCAATCACGGTTTAGCTAGCTTTGGTTGTATGCAGGTAAACTGTCGGTGTGGAGAGTGAATTAGCTTGTAAACCGGCAACTTCATTCTCGTGTCTGAAGTTGCTAATCGGACAGCGATTACACCGGAGCCCCGAAATATTGCCTCTTGCCTTCGTTGTCAGACTGATTGGGTCACAGTGAAAACTTTCAGGACGGTAAAAACTTTTCAAAAACTGTCCCCAGAGTGGATCAATCGAAACCATTTTTTTGTGTGAATTAAAAAATACGGAGCTCATATTGCTATGTTCAGTCGTCTGGCAATGACGCTGAAAAGGATGATATAAATATAAATGAGAACAACTAAATTGTGACGGAGGTGAAAAACGTACAAATGGTGAAGATATGGACGCAGGAAGCACAATTTTTATATTTGCCCACCAAAATGGGCCAAATAAGACATTTAGCCATTTTATATTGTTTGGGATTCAGCATTGACTAAGAGCTTTGCACAACGACATAAACACTATGTTTTTGCACATGAATAGCGTTTTCAGATTTTGCTTGGTGTGGACATAAGGGAGGACCAGAAATGGAGGTGAAGGGGCTGGGGGGAGGGTGGGGGTGGGGGGCTCGTACCAGGAAATGTTCTCACCCTGTGTAAAGTCATTTAGCAGCAGAGGCTACAAGCTATTATGCCTGAGCTTTAGCCGTGACAATAATAATAATTACAAGACGGCTGGAGCTGAAGAATCGAAGCGACCATTTAGCAGATGAGCTTCCAAACGACCTCCTGAAAAAAGAAATGGCACCTGGCCAGCCAACGTGTCAGCACTCTCTCCCTCCTTCTCTCACCCTCTCCCTCTATTTCTCGTGTATTTCTTTCTGTTTCTCTCACCCTCTCCATCTCCGTCTCTGTTGCACATTTGGTGTCAAGCTTTCTCAGTTTCACTTTTGAAAAGTGGTAGACCAATGAAATGACATGCAAGCACAGGCACATATACAGCACATATTCTTTACACTAGAGCAGTCTCAAGAAAGGATTTTTTTTTCTCACTTACTCACACACACACACACAAACACGCCTTGTTCAACCCAAGTATACACATAATCCCTTTATACAGTATGTATGCTCATGTGAAGAGACACAATCTTGTCCAATCCCACTTCTGAGGACACACCGACCCTCTGATGTTACCAACAAGAAAAAACCTTTCACATTCCCCCTCACACACACGCACGCACACACACACACACACGCACAGAGACACCGCTCTCCCTGGTGTAAATCCACACTGTGTGTTGCTTCATCTTGTGATGTGGCTGCAACCACCTCCTGCAGAGACAGAGAGATGGAGAGCATAAAAGACAGAGAGAAGAAGAATGGGGTAAATTAGGGTGCGGAGACAAACAAATTGAGCGAAGAAGAGGAGAGATGTTTGTATGCCCTACATAGATATATGACAGAAAAAGAGAGGGAGCAGAAGTAACTGTTACAGCGTGAACGGAAACAGAGACTCTAATGGGAAAAGAAAGAGGAAAAGATACAATGCACTTTAACCAGAATATTCTTTGTTTTATTTAAAGCATTTTTGTGTGCTAGTACAACCGTGTTGTCCACGAAATACATCTACTTACAGCAGGAATTTGACTTTGAATACAGCGCTTATGTTCTGCATTGTATGTGTTGTCAGATTTAAACTAAACTAAACTAACTAACTAAATAAAACATCTGGTTAAAGCTGCACTGATCAATATTCTAATATTAATAATGGATTAGATGACTAATTTTTTTAACTCCGGTTAAAAAAACTGTGCCGCTCCTCTCGTTGCGGTGTTTCAGCTCATTATTTTGGTTTTTACGACCCGTAGCTTCACTTCAACTTTAGTTGAGTCTCACAGCTCTCATCAACTTGTTTCTACACACAGCAGACAGAAGCTCTGATAAACCCACTGTACATTAGCTGCCCTGCACCAAACAGCATATGGACAAAGTTAGCAACTGGCTGGCTAAAATTACGGGGCATTTCGCAGATATATAGTCAGACAAAAGAGGTTATACTGCTTTTATAGGGAGGTGTGTGGCTTCAGTTATACATTGAAAAAGTCAACATGTAGCGTTGAATTCTTGGAACCGAAACGGCGACACAAGCGTCCGTGGTCTCCTGTCAGCGCTCGTGGGTTTCCCTCAGAATGTTTCACCCCCCGTACGAGCTCAGCATCAGGTTCCAGCAACTAATTAACTTCAAGCAAGCAAATCCCTAAAGTCTTAAAAAGAATAAATCATCATAAAGACTAGTTTTCAAATGAATTCTCATCTGTTTCCTCAAAAACCCAGTTTCATAAGCTCATTGTCTATAGGGATTCGTCTAATGTTATAGTACTTCAGCAAAAAGGAGCAACTTCATCTGGTATCATTAAAACAAGGCATTGCTAGCATAAATAAAATACATCGCCCACGCCTCATTAAACAACTAAAAATGTGGAATAACTTTCCTAGAAATTAGACTGACAAAGTCACATGTAACATATTACAATTATATTGAATCCAACAAGTACTTTGACTTTGATTGACTTTGCATTGTTCATATTCCCTTGAACTAACAAGACGCCACGCTCTTAACTCAAGTGTGCCAGTCCATTCAGGCTTTATAACTTTAGAGGCTTTATAACCCTGTTTAACTCACACTTATGCTTCTCATTTATCGACCACAGTTTACTGCTCTGCCCCGAAGGTTAAAACAGCCCGACTCGTGAGGCATTAACCCTTTAGTGCCTATATTCTTTTGTCTGGGTTACAATAGCATGTTATTTAATGAAACATTTCCACACACTTGTTGACATTTCGTGTCATGGTTCCGACGATACATTTTCCAGAATGAAGGAAATGATGCGAATAAAGTCAAAAAGTCATTAAAAACGACAGCAGGGAAGCCTGTGCAGCTGTTTGTGCTTTTTTGTTGTTTGCATCGAGAGGAATAAGGAAAAATAGGGTAAACAGAGTTGATTGTGGAGGAAAAATGATAACTGTGCACATAAACATGAGAGAAAGACGCGAAGGTAAAGTGAGACGTGGAGGGAAGCTGGGGACATGACAGAAAGAGAGACATAAATTACAGTATAGGGTGGAGAACAGTATGTGGACCGCGCTTAAACACGAGAGAGAGGAAACAGGAAAGAGAGGCAGACTGGAGCGCGGTGATAAATGATTCGAGTGCTGCATGGGACGCTCCTGCCTCTTCATCTTACGCAGCTGACCTTGGGCTTATGAGCTGTAATAAAACGTGGCCAAGCACTCCTGAAATTGGTCCACTCGCTGCTGCATTAGCATACAGCTTTTATAGAGTACTGTACATCCAACACATACAAATACTACTGCGCCCTCGGGGACTGTGGGGGAGATGATGAGGTTGATGATGAGGATGATGATGAAGACAAGGAAACGCAGCCAGGGGTCGATGGCGGGGACAGGAGATGGGAAGGCGAGCGAAACGTAAGCGGAATGGTTAAGTAGGAGTGATAGAGAAGAGGAGGATGAAGTACTGTAATAGAGGAAGAGGAGTTGATAGGGTGAGGGAATAACACACGCCCAGGGCACAATAGGTGGATGATGGCGGAGAGAAGACGAGGAAATGTAAAGGAATGGTCGGGTAGGAAGCTATAAATGGCGGTGACGGAGGTGAAGAGGGGGGAGAAAAAAAGCAAGAGTAAGGTAAACCCAGTGATGTTCATGGTGGTAATAATAATACTGCCTGAGACAGTTCCAGAGGTGGCTTCATGTTCATTAAGGCAACTGCGCCTTTTTCTGCTGTCGCATCAGTCAAGATGGGATTTGAAGTGTCACTTCTCAGCACAACATGTTCTGTTCCGGCAGTGGAGGAAACTGTGAGTGGGAGGATGAGGATGAAGAAGACCAAGAGCAAGATTATTCCATCACTTTTTCAACGGCGTCAAAATTCCCTTCTGTGTCATCTTTATACCGTCTCCTTCATAATCACCCTCTTCTTCTCTTTGCAGGGACAAAAAAAACCAAAAAAAAAACCCACCTTGGTTATTATTTCGGAGGGCTAATAACAGCACATCTGTCAGCGCCCGGCTGGTTTTATCTTCTGCCGTTATTATGCTTGTGCGAGGTCCCGGTGCTCTTCTCCAGAGCTCCTGGGCATGTAATGGAGCTGTGGAGCACCAATCCTAGCCAAGTGCAGATTAATCGGTCCGTGTGTTTGTTTGGACAAATAATCAATTAAATCCGATGTTGGCCTGATTAAGTATTAGATGGAGGGGAAAAAAAAGAAGAGATGAGGAACAAATACCTGTGAGACGAAGGGAGGGAGGAATGTAAAACTGGACTGTTTCATAATGAGTTTAAACAAGTCTCACTTTGAAGCAGTTTTTTTTTTTGTATTTTTTTTTAGAAAAATTTAAATATGAACTACAGGATAAAAGGTCATAAGAGTTACTTTTTTTTTAGGTCTTAAAATCGGTTCACCAAAAACAGAGAGATTGCCATACATTTTTGAACAGACATTCATGTTTCCCACAGGATGAACCCAAATTACTTTTTCAATCCCCTGACATCAGCAAGGTTTTCACTTATCCTGTGAAATATTTCAACATCTCCTGGATGAATTGGCACAAAATTTGATACAGTCATGATTCACAGATGATGTATCCCCTGACTTTTCATCCGCCGCCTTCATCAACATTTCAATTTGTCAAATACTTATATTTTATGACCAAATACTTGCAAAATATCGTCATTCCCATCAGCCTCAGCTGCACTTTTGTACTGTTTTGTGCTAACTACGTCCTAAATTATGTTTTCGATTTGGTTTGTCTGTCTGTCAGCAAGATTACAGAAAAGCTACTCACCCAATTTACATGAAACATGGCGGAAGGGTGAAGCATGGGCCAAGGACGAACCCATCCAATTAATGGAGCGGATCCGAATTGAGGGCTGGATACGCAAATTGTGTTTTACTTTCCATAACACTGCGAGATAGAGCGTTTGTGCTGCATTCATGTGGAGGCCTAAGAATCGGAAGAAATTGATTCTCAAATGGGAAAATCCATGTGAGTCGCAAAAACAACTCGGAAACAGATATCAACGCATTGTTTACTAAGCAATAAAATACAACACGTCTTCTTTGTAGCCTCCATGTTGTTTCCACATTACAACTTAAAGCTCATGAACACACCGAAGTCGGAAGAACGAAACACATCGTTGGCCTTGGCGCACGTCTGCGCTCTCCGAGTCCCATTCTACTTAGCTAATGTTAATTTAAGGCAGAGCGTGAATAAAGCACCAAGTCTTAATAAGTCGTTATACCTTTTTATTCTCAGAACTAAAAACACACATCCAGTTAATCTGTTGGAAATGGTGTTTCATCGATGTGCTGCTTTATTCTTCAAATTGCTCAGGAGCAGGCTGCAACTTTGGGGGGATTTTTCAGTCTAGCGACTGCCTTCGATGTCTTGTATAATTCATCAATACCGTACTGGTTGTGTATGGGAGACACTGAAGTCACATTGTTCATATCATAACTATCATTAAAGTGCATTTTGCTGGGTTTTTGTTGGGTTTCAATGTCCCATGGCTTCCTATGTATTGTTTCAGAAGGTGCAAAAGGAAACAATACCCATACTTCTGCTCTGTGTAAACGCTCAGAAAGTCAGGCATCAGCAGTGTTGAACCAAAAATATTGCTTTGCAAACCGGCTTTGAGTGTATACCATACCGCCTATATTTTCTTCACAGCGTGTGTTGGTGTGTTTGTGAGAGAGATGAGAACCAGACGTTGTGTGTTTGGGAGAGTGGACGTGAAAAAACACCGTTATGAAAGCAAAGGCAAAGAAACGAATGAGGTCTCAAAGAAACAGCCAAACAGACCAATCATGACAGAGCGATACGAAGAGCAATTAAAATAGGACTTGATAAGGACAGGAAACATAACTAAGATGGCAGGCAGGAAGACGGACAGCATCAGAATAATGAGAAAGAATAATCACGTTTAACTGGAAAAAGCCAGTGGAAACAGATATGTTTCAAGAGCCTTTTTATAACTCAACATTATGGGCTGAGCTGACAGACAACTGGAGCTTTTAGCTTGAAATTATGGATGGTCGGGGGATCTAAGCCACACAGTCATGGAGTAAGGAGTTGACAAGTCTGTTATATAAGAAAAGTGCCATCTCATGTTAGGAACTTGAAGGTGATTAAAGGAGTCTTAAAATGTATTCTGAATTTAAAAGACAACCAATGCAGAGAATCTAAAACAGGGGTTACATGTCATCTCTGATTGGGTTTAGGAATATTACCGCTGAGCTCAGGACCTACTGCAGAGCGTTTTGACAGGGAGTAAAATAAGATGCTGCAATAATTAGGAGACCACAAAGGAAGGAATGTGTTTATTAAATACATTTTCCATATAGAAAGACACATGATTATACAGGACTTAAACCCAGGTGGTAAACAGGGCTCAAGATCATATAATTCTTTTTTTTAAAACTGAATCTTGACACTCCTATCGTCTGCAGAATGTAAGGTGCTTGACAGTCTGTACAAAAAAATACATTAAAATAATGAAGTGGGCACAAACACCTACATTGTTAGGCAGTAAAACACGTAGGTTGAGTAAGTCAAGAATCCAAAATCAATCGCGGGGCTCTATAGCACCTGCCTGAAGGAGGCATTCAAATTCAGAGTGAAGTGGGCGTGAAGTGTCACATGCAGCTGATCAAGCCTTCCGCCTGCCCTGATATATATATATATATATTTGTTTTAGTGGTCCTCCAATAAATATGCTGCCTATGTTCACATTTACTTCCAATGTGCACTTCTCTTCCACTTCCTCAACTTATCTCGCCAACTTGTTTATTACAAAGCTAACGGCACGTGTCCGAGGTGAAGATGTTACAACCTACAAGGGATTCTGAACCCCGGTGCAGAATCCCTTGAGTACTGCGGTCAACTGTAGCCTGCTTTAAGTGGTGTGAGAGTTGATTGACACCCCCCCCCCCCCCCACCCCCCATACAGGTCTGCCGGCTGCATGCTGAGGACTACCAAAGCTTCTACTTTTTGGCTCTTGGATCAGATTTAATGACGTAAAGGTGAGTTTTGGTGTTGGATCTGATACAATAATTATACATAATATTTTCTGAGACACAATGAAAACTTGTAGCGTTGCTAACAAGTTATCGACATTGCTTGCGTCAATTTTAAGACACTGTGTGCTAAAGCTAAACTCGAGCGGTGTTTTTAGCTGACACTAAAAACACTGTCCTGGCTTTCTGTCTTTTCAGAAACGTAAATCACTTCATGTCCTTGAATGTATTGTAAATGAGTAAATTAGCTTGCGCTTGTTGTTGTGTTTAAACCACATGACCAGACAGTCATAAAGTTAAATGTTTGATTTGATTTGATCTCCTGATCTGTAGCCATCAACACGATCGTGGTGCCCATTCAAAGAAATCATCCTTCAGGTAGACTGAATCTTCAACCTATCGAGTTACTATAATGTACACTTAGCATGTAACGTTAGATATTTAGGAAATGCAAACATTAAAGTTGCTGAGGAATATGTCTCAGTTGTGAATTGTCCTGAATTGAAATTGAATAGGAATGAATTGGCAGAAGACATACAATGAAAGATGAATTCATGCTTATATCCAGAGCCAAAAGCTTCATGTTGAATTGAGACTATGGCCATATATTTGAATTGAGATTGTAATTCAGATGCACATTTTTAATTGGAGGATTGTATTCCGCCAACACTGCTGCTGAACGATATTCACAGAAAATCTTTCTCAGCCTGAGTAGAAAGTTTGAAGATTAAGATAAAAGATGTTTCTTTCAGAATAGATTGAGCAGAGCTCGTCTTTATTAACCTGCAGATGTACTATATCTGAGCATTGGCTATTTTATTTTACCTTCAGTGAATAGAATGTTAGGACCCCTGTTTAGTAAATCTCCCACAGGTGACATTTACTTACAGATGCACCTTTGACTATGCTATTCAGTAAAGCTTGTATAAAGGGACACTGGGATAAAGGGACAGATCTATACTTTTCAGTGTGTTTCTTTGACGGGATAGTAAGATACCGAAAGTCATCACAGGTGGCGTGAAGAGCCGTATAAAAAGCCTCAGGCAGAGGGGGAACATCTGCATACCCTCCAGCTTTAGTACCAAAACCTATATGTTGGTCCATCAGAGAGCATTTGAGAGTAGCGGAAGTTTTTTTTTCTCATGTTGTAAATGGCAAAGTGGTCGTGAAGATGCCGTGAATGGCGTATTGATTTCTGAAGGTAAACATGCCCAATGGTAACCTGTAATTCAGATCATTAGTGGGAGAGCTGTTCTCCATCCCATCCCAGAATACTATGAAAGATGATGCCGGCACGGAGGCGGATGAGACAGCAAAATTATCCACCAAAAAGCTTTTGGTTTTTTAAGGTTTTTACTAATAGCAGAGCTCATTTCACATGCGTCCGTGGAATGGACATCATTATTGTACGTCCACATTTAAGATTAGCATATGAAATGTGAACGCACCTAATGGAACGGGTTTAACTTAAGTCATTATCGATTGCTTGAAAAAAAAACAAGGGATGTCTCTATGGCACAAAATGGCGTTCAAACGTTTTTTTTTTGCCTGTTGATGTTTTCTCTCTGGATTTCCAACCAGGAAGGACATAAGCAGAATTTCTTGCATGGCCCAAGTTGTTGAATTCAATAATTGATCCACAACTATGCACATCTCAATCCTCACCCCCGACCTCATCCTCATGATGACCGTCCTGGCATCATGTTGATGTTTGCTCAGTACATGTCTTTTATATTGTTATTATGTCCTTTGTGTGCATAAATAATAGTTTTGTACAGATTGTTTTGGAACGCTGCAAAGGTTACTTGTGGACCAAGGAACAACTCATTCCATTTTGGCTTTTGACGGACACATCCAGCCCAATCCAGGCCCGACTGTACGGCCTTGTTAGACATATACATTGTGACGAGTGACACTTTAATTCAGTGTTGTCATAATCTGTTAAACTGATAAAAGATACACCCTTCAGACATAACCAGGAGGGACAACAGCGCTTGAACAATAACAATAAAGTGGGACGCTGTGTGACAGTAGAAGAAGACCAATAGTTTCTTGCAGCTGAAGACTGAAGAGAGTTTATGATAAAAGGACATAGATTTGATGGAAAGGATAATATTACCCCAACAGTTAAGCAGTTAACAACAATTTGCTGGCTATGAAATTGAACTTCATTATGTCTCTGTCCATGGAAAGGAACAGGACGTGGTCCAAGACGGGAGAGGATGTGTGATCATTTATAGATGAAGAGCATTGCAGAGACGTCATATCCTTGATGAGCACACCAGTGACAGAAAAGAGAAAATGAAGGAGACCTTTGAGTATAGGCAGCGCTGACACAAACTCTCTATGGCACCATTGCAAAAGTAACAGGCAAAAATGATTTAGGTCAGAATTGAATTCAAAGCATCAAGCCAAGCTCTGCAGAAATGATCAACGTCATCACATTTAGTTGTGTGAAGAGATTTCTGTTGATCTTCAGCTTTGACAGGCGTATATAGCTAAGCGTCACCACCATAACATTATTGACATTTGGGGTAGCAGATGGTGCCAAGGTCCAAGAACTGAGACCTGAGGAGAGAAAACTGAAACCTGAGAAATAGGAGGTGAACGTTGGTGAAACCCCGCAAATAAACCCATTTATTAAGCAAATTGTACAAGAAAGCAGAAATGTGAGATGACCTTGATCAATTATAGAATAATTTGTACAATACATTACCTCCTCAAAAACGATGTTTTTTTTAATCTTTGTATTACTGTATCTTTGTAGTTAAGTAACAAATCTAACTATTGGAATTCATAAACGTTTTTTTTCTTTTTTATTGAGTTTTAAAAATGTACATTGTGAATGTTTTGTTTGTTCCCGTACCTCCTCTTAAGCAGAGGATACAGTGTGTGCGTGTGTGTGTGTTGCTGTTTGCACATTGATTTGTGTGTGTATGTGTTTGTGAGTAAGTGTTGCTTGTGATAAGTCCAGCTAAATGGGCAGGAGGCACACAGTCACACATGGCAGCCTGCCTTCCAGAGGAAGTGTGTGTTCGTCACACTCTCCTCTCCGGCAGTCATTGCCAAAAAAACACAGAATTTCTCAGTTACACAAATTAGTCCTATTTAGTATTCTTTAGGAGAAACGGCAAAGTCAGTGTCTATACACTCCGTACACATACCTGTCAGTGACACTTTTGGTGAATGATTTTGTGAGCATCTTTTATGCACTGATCACTCAAGGATGAAAATGCAGAATTGCAATAATTAATTGCAGTACTGAATTTGTTCCAGTGATGGATATCTTTTTTCGTGCACTTTTGGGTAAATGTATTGTAGAACAAATTGTGGACTTTATCATTTTAATTTTGAATCCTTTGCAATGTTTGGTAATGTTTTGGTTTTTTTAAATCCTGGAATGTCAGCACCTGGTAAAGTTACTGTCAGCTCAGTGGTGATCCTCAACAACCTCACAATCCTCCAACATATATGTGGCTTGTATTTTTGACGGCAAAATGTTTCCCACAGCCCTTTGAATCAGGTCTTTATGTTGAGTAGAATATGTTGTCAGTCACTACATTTCACACAAAATGTTTCAAGCCATTTCATCAGTTGGTGTCCATGGATATCACAAAAATAAATTCAGATTTTTTTCAATAATCTACACATGATTGATGTAGTTGTGCAATAATTAAATACATAAAATGAAGTAAAACTATCTGTAATTATAAATCATTTGTATAAATGTGTTGTTGATTCATCTTAACATTCATCAAGGAATTAGTTTTTCCCATGAGGTTTACACTTACAAAATATTAAGGGAAATATATTGCTTGAATCCTTAAATGCAGTGAGAGCAATGGCAGCTTCAGCAGGAAGATACAGGAAAACCAATGTTTGCAGGAGAATCTCCTTGGTAGGTCTATCACCTCCTTCCAGGTTGCATCACCTCCATTTCTCGTACCGAGCCATTTAACTGGACACACTCGTACTTGTTTCTGAAAAATTGCCATCAGCCTGAGTCAAGCTTATGCGTACCTGGACCGAATTGCATGCTTGGTCTCTGGGGCTTTCACTTTTTTCCCTTTGAGCCTTTATTCTCAGTTCTCTGTTTTCCCTCTCTGTGCGTTCTGTAAAAGTAATACTTTCAAATATAAAACGGTATGAGCCCTTTCACACTGCACAATTGTTCATTTTGACTCTAAACTTCCTTTGACCTCCCCAACAATTGTTAAGAATTCACAAAAGCCCTGCAGGTAACCACTGTCAGTGGCAGTTTGAAAAAGGCTAAAAGATGTATCGTGTCATATCAGATTTATTGTATTGAATTCTTTTTTTTTCAGAAACCATTTGGGGAAAGGAAGCAAAATGGTCCATAGTTTCTGGATAGATGATGTTTAGAATTGAAAGCAAGACACAGCAGATTACGGAGAATTCAAATGTGCCTAACTGTGTCTTTATTCAAGGCGGAAACAAACATATCTCATCCAGCAGACAGGCAAACCACAACACGGTATGCGTGTTAAAAGAATACTCCATACACCTGTCAAAGATGAACAAAGGTGAACTCTGACCTGCGGGTCTGCTGTAACCCGCCAGAAAGTGTGGCAAAACAGAAAAGAAACGCTTGAATTCGTCCGTCGAGCTTTTTGTATGCAGGTATATATAAAGAGTGGTTATAGGGGGAATGAGAGGCATATGTGCTGGAACAACAATGCACTGGTGGATGGAGAGGTCATGGCAGAGTCTAAAAATAAGAGTGAATGTCAATAATGTTCCAAAGACAGACATAATGGTAAAGTTTAATACTGTCTGTTGGAAACATCCATCCCAGTTTATAGACCACCATCCCAGTTAATCTATCACCTGCTGGACTTGCAGTTGTTAGGATTATTTCAGGCATTTCAGGTGTGCTCACTTTCGACTTTTCCTCCAAATAAAGCGGATTACACCTCCTGTGCGTCTTGTGTTTTCCCAGATACCATCACTTTGGTGAGTAAAATAATATCATCACCGATATAAATGATGTTCAAAACTAAAACTTTGCAATGATGATGATTAACTTGATTGTTATCACAAAGAAGTAGCAAGTACTGCACATGGCAGCGATTCTCCAAAATGCCCAATTTGTATTTCTGTCCTTTCTTGCCTCTTATAACTAATTGTGCCTT
Organism: Bovichtus variegatus; assembly: GCA_943593645.1. Taxonomy (NCBI): domain Eukaryota; kingdom Metazoa; phylum Chordata; class Actinopteri; order Perciformes; family Bovichtidae; genus Bovichtus; species Bovichtus variegatus. The sequence goes on along the minus strand of CALSCE010010657.1, from coordinate 8,865,015 downwards.
CTTCTCCTGCACACTGCAATTTAATGAGTCAGAGGCTGAGGGTTGAAGATAATGGAAATTTATTCCACCTGGTAAATTGAGAATTACAAGAAAGTGTGCTGTGCTCAAACGTGATGAAATAAAAACGGACATCGGCATTTTTGCAAGTGAGTGCACAATCACTTGAAGGTTTGGATCTTACGCTCTAGTGATCTACTGCTAATGCCTAAGCTCCGACTGTCAACTGCTTTAACCTGCTCCAACAGCAGAAGACACAGAGCAAACTCTTTGTCCATCCAGTACAAAGGCACCCTGCTTCGATTGAATATTTCCTTAAAACCTTGAAGAAAGTCCCCAAGTAAAAGGCAACAAACATGTACATATACCTATCCACCCAGAAGCGACACACACACACAGAGATCACACTATGCATGCCTCAATGAATGCACAGATGCACAAACATGCGATTGCAGGTTGGGCTAACATCATTTTGCACACAGAAACAAGTAGGTGGTCCAATCATGCATACACACTTTAACGAACTGGCTTACAAACCTTCACACAAATGCACGGATCCCTGAAATTAACTCTCTGACTCATGCAAACTAAAAATAATACATACTCAAACACATAGATACATGCACATACGCACACATCAGCTAACTTCTCAGGGAATGACGACCGTGGAAGGTGACACAGATGTCAGCACTGACTGTCACGCCCCAGGGGATTCTGGGAAAAGAGAGAGATGAATGAAAAAAAAAGTTGGAGGAGTCTGCCTTTTTGCAGAGAAGCAAGAGCTGCGAGTACAATCGAAAGAGTAGAAGGTTGAGATGAAGGCGAGGGAGGAGCAATCAATTGTCTGACATCTCTAAATGTGCACTTGATGATGCATACCTAAATAGGCCTGAAATGGTCTGCAGGGAGAGGGGAAGGGAGTGAAAAAAAGGTAAGTGAGAGAAAGGGGAAGGAAGGAGGGGAGAATATAGGGAAAAGTGAGAGACTATATTAATGAAGAGAAATTGGGAGGGAAGGACATAAAGACGGAGCTAAGTCGGAGAGACGGTTAGGTCCGTTCATTTGGGCCTTAAACAGCAGTTGGTCCTCTGAGAACTCCACTCTAAGCGAAGCGGTCAGCCTTGCAGGTCATTTGGATCCGCAGAGAATGAGGGGAGTGAAAGAGAGTGGAGGGGAGACGACGTGAATGCTGATGAGGTGGAGGTGAAGGAGCGGCCAGAGAGTCCGTGGGACCCTCACCACAGTTTAACGCAAAGCCTCTAAATGCTTTCGGTTACTCTGCATAACGAGCGAGATAAGAAATTTGGTCTCAGCCTATTTTTTCCTCAAGATTATCTTTAAGGCATTTCCCACTTCCTGGAGAGAAAAATAGAGAGATAGAGGTAGGGAGGATGTATTATTCATCGACGTTAATTAAAAAACACAGCTACAAAAGGAGGACAAATTAAGGAAAAACCAATAGCTCCTTAAATGAGATTGCTACGTGTCATATATATTTTTTAACAGGGGATGTTGAACCCTTCTTTAACAAGCAAAACCTCAATTTTATTGAGGGATGAAGGCAGCAATAATGTGCTTCTCTTAAGTGCTCAAAGATATGTAATTCTGCTGATTGGGGAAGTCATAGAAGTAGTTTGACCTCAATGGTTCCATTCCATTAGTAAGTAAGTGCAAGCATTTGGACCCACACACTATTCCCATCTCTGGAAAAGGAAAATAAAACTTAATGTTGCACAATTACATCTTAAAGCATCTCCTATGACCCTCGACAGGATAAGTGGGATGCAGATCTACTATTAAGATTTTCTAAAGTCAAAGACAAAAGCCCTTTTTTAAACATGCACCTCGCTAATGTGATGGCAGTTTCACTTGCTTGAATAAACCCTTGAGGCACTCTTTAAAACTTGTGATAGCAGTCTTATTAGGGATCCAGTAACAATAACATCACCAACACAGCACAAGTCATGAGAGAGGATGAAATGTGCCTCTTCGAACACTGTAATAAATGTGGAATTTAATTATCATTCCTTAAGCAAAAAAAGATAAAAAAGAAAGAAAAAAGATAAATATACAATATACTGTGACTCAAAGCTGCCACAATTAAGGCTTGGCATTTTAACATTATTATTATCCAAACAAAAACATGCAAACAATAAATGATGTCATCTACCGCTCAACAATAGTTCACATGGGATATCGAGTTTTACGGATATGCAGATGACTGAGTATTGTATACAGTTCCTGGGTCAGCGTCATCTTCCCAAATTTTCACTAACGCTGTATGGGCTCATTACATTACTTCAGTAACAGTTTTGCCTCTAACCCAAAGCAGTTAGGGGCCGGTTGGAAGTAGTAATGGCTGCTAATGCATTTCTTGTGTTGAGTGCTTCTCTCCAGAACTTTACTGTCTATACTTTACATTACTGTGAGCACACATGTTGTCTTCCTGAATTAGTAACATGGTTTAAGGCATATTTTATGATACCACTTAAAAAGGCATCCAAATCCTTCCTGTGTAGCTCAATCATATTATATATGTATGATGTGGTGAACTACTCCATCAGATCAGAGTTGGACGACATTGATTTGTTGATAGCTGGCATTTTATTAAATGCCAAAATCAGCCCCTGCACAAAATCCACTTTCCTACAAGTACAGCCTGATTCTGTTTTAAAGCTGCAATATGCAACATCCTTTACATTACTATATCATAAAGAATATGGTCTGTGTCTGACATGTACAAACATCACTTGTTTTCCATAATGTTTTTGACTAAGAGGGCTAGGAGTGTTTCTGTTCCACGTCCTTACTCCTCACCACCAACTTCTAGTCCCCATCCCTGTTAATGCCCCACTCCCCTGTTAGTGTACATAGATTGAGGTGTGTGAAGAAGACCATCACCATATGAGGTGCGACAGTAAGTACATAATGCCAGATTTCGGAGACTGGAAATAAAAGCAACCATAAAGCATAAAGAACAAGATAAATGCTATATTTAGGAATTTTCCAGACTGTTTTTAAAAAGTATGAGCGACAAAGTGCAATAGAGGAATAATATGAAAACCTCGTTTATACCTACAGAGCTTTGATTTAGTAAAACTCTTCCAATACAGCTCAAGTCTGAAATGAACATAAATAGTACAAGCTATATATTGTTTTTCCCATTGCAGTACTGGCACAAGGTAAAGGTATTGTCTGTGTATTTAGACAGACAGTATGAAAAAATAAACAGCTGTCCAGTCTTTGCTTTGACTATTCCATCGCACTGTAGCTTCGACAAAGAGCTGGAACAAACTGATACATAATGTATAAGCGATACTCTCACACAGGCCGAAATTAAATGATTTTGTATCTTCAAACTACAAAAAGATACGTGAAGGAAAAACTTGACTGCATGTGTGTACGATGTAGAAATATAGTCCTACATCAAACAGAAAGCTACAGTACTCTGCTGCATCACTGTATTGTGAATCACTAAAGGTCAATGTCCTGAAAGGCTCACCCTCCCTGCGCTTGTCTGAAAACAGTCCCTCGGGCTGTTCCACACCTCGGTGCCAAGTCACATGAATCACTCAGCAGTGAGCAATCCGTCACGTTGCTGCGTGTGTACTTGGACCTTTCTCATTAAACTTTGTCATGCCGCTAAAGTTCGCTGTGCAAAGCCACACGCGCCATGGTTATGTCTTGAGCCATGTCGAGAGAACACTTTGTGGCCTTTCCAAAGACTCTCCACCTTGCAGTTACTGTGAAATGTCTAAGACATGTCAACAACCGGCTCTGCCCCCTGTCAGGATGATGAATAGTTATGAGGTCACATTTTTTAATATGAAACATAATGAAATGAAAGATGGTAACAAATTAACATTGACACAAACATGACACACAAGACATTATTGCCCATTAATTTCACTCATCTCTTTTAAATGTAAATTCTGAGGGTGTTTGACAAACTCACCTGAATATGTTTGCATCAGGTTAGTTTCAACTGGAAAGGCAACGTATCCTCTCTTCCATTGTTCTTTGACAACAACTCCAAACAGGTATAATCAATGGAAATGTGAGAAGCAGCCTGACCTGCCTGTTAAATGTACACGCTTCCTGAGGGTATTCACGTTTATTTCATAATTTCTCCCCGCCGAAGCAACAACTAGTTTGTGTCCGATGTTTACCTACGTGAAACTGATCCACACCTTTGGAAAATTGCAACAATGTAACTGCTGATTCGACCCAAATATTCAACGAAACCAGGTGTGAAAGCACCCCCAGTTTGTGAGCATGCATGGTGGTCAATCAGCAGGCTCTACTCTGGGAAAGAGAAAACCTACAAAAAGGAACCTATAGGTTCATCAAATCTCTCAAGCATACTACAATCATCCTGGAAGCTCATGTAGGGACACTAGAAAAAAAGCCTGATGGATCTGACTCACACTATGCACCTCAAATAGCTCATCGCCAGTGCACAATACATATATAGGCATTGCTTGGAAAAGCTGGACATTTGGAGAGCATGATTAAGAATCTATAGCAATAAAAAAAGCTAAAGCACCTCTGAAGCACCTTCAGATGTGTGTGGCTTCCGAAAGCAAGGGCTCTCATGAGCTCAGACAACAAATACCCTACCTCAAGAGGTCTGCACAGAATCTGGAGGAGCAGCTGAGGGTTAGACGTGCACCGGCAGAGAACGCCAGACCGACACTTATGAGATAAGCTCGATGACCCATGTGGCATGTTGGCGGACATGATGGGGCGCTTGTCCTCTCTGCTGTCCAGAAGTCTTTTTAGGCCTGGGGAGGATGGGAGTGATACCCATGGCTTTGCTGATATTTCAAGATCTTGTGCCGTCTAAGGGAAATTAAAGAACTACTCTTTCAGTCTTTTGATCTGGGACATCATGCTGTCAGATCTGCTCAACCAAAGAGAAAACCTTCCAAAGGAATTCTCTTTGGTTCTGGTCAGCCATTGCCCTACGTCAGGAGGTCTGTATAGAAACTGGAGGAGGACGTAAAGCAGCTGAAGGCTAAACAAGCATTGTTCCGGCAGAGAATGGCAGACCTATGTTGGAGGACTTGATGATGTCCTTATCCTTTCTGCTGTCCAGAAGCCTCCAGGGTAAGGCTGTGTAGGATGAGAGTAATAGCCAAGGCCTCGGTTAAGGACAAGGAGCAATTATCAGTGTTCTGCCAGCACAGCAGACATTGACAGGAAGCTTGGACCTGTTTAACACTACGAGCAGCCACAACCTGACACAGAGCTTCAAGTCGAGTGTGAGAAGCCCCCTCTTAGGCGCACTCTTTATATGTGTTGGCATTTTTACAAGAAGACCCCTAGTCACTTCAGCGCAAAGGTTGTTACAGCAGTATTATTAGATCAGACGTCGTAACATTTCTGTCACACTTCCTAAACAGCACAAATCGGAATTGAACACTATAAACTCTGAAGTTAATTAGTGGTGCATTATGCTTCTGTCAGTCCTGGCGTCCTCACTATTAGAGTCTGTTTGGTCATCATTTCTGATCAGGTTAAATATTTATTAGATTGTTTCCACTAACACACATAAAACATGGCTTAACAGCAACAACATTTCACAATTATATTCTCACATTATGACTCACAAGGTTCACAGACATAACAATGGGCGTTTGCTAGTCAATTCTCACCACATGTACATTATGCTAAAGTTATTAGCGTAGGACCGCGACATTTTAACTTGCATAAAGTAGCCTTGCAGCCAACAGACTCATCTACTTGTAGCTGAACAAATGATTATTTATAAGTTTTCTTACTCAAGGCGCTTATGATTCCTGGCCTAATGTCAATGTCCATGGAACACTGTTTCACTGAAAGGATCACTTTCGAGTTCAACTGCCTTTAATTTAGGCGGACAATCGTTTGTTCTACTCCCGTTTTTTTTTTCCATGAAAAAAGCTTGAATGTCAAAAAAAACTTAATTTTCTTGAAAAAAGCTGGACTGTGAAAAAATACTAATTACATTCATGAAAAAAGGTTGGATGAGAAAAAAACCTTAATTTTCATGAAAGTTTGAATGTGAAAAAATACTAACATTTTTTATGAAAAAACCTTGGAGGTGAAAAAAAATATTTCATGAAATATTTTCATAAAAAAAGCTTGGATGTGAAAAAAACCTTGTTGCGGCTCTATTCGCTCGGACATAAACTCAATAATAAATGTAGTCTACGTTTCAGATGTGTAAAATCTATCAGCATTTACCGTTTAGCTCACATATGAATGAAATGCTTGTAGTTGTATTTGTATTGTTGATTTAATGTGTGAACGAGCGATGTAGAGAAGGTCACATAAAGCTCAATATTGGTCGCTTTCGGCTCACGTCTCTCGTGGTTGAGAATTGATTTATGCATGTTGAGTTGAGGTTTTCGATTCGTCCGTTTCCTATGGACGAGTATATGAAACATATTTTACGTTACGCCCACTCCCTCTTCACAACCCCTGTTGCTCCGCTTTCCTATGTAGCATTTCCCCAGCCTTGGCACGGTATCAATGCAAAATAGTTACACTGAAGAAATTCTTTTTTACTTTTTCAAGCTCTACACTAAAATAATAAAGCACGATGAAGGACCTTAACTCTTTTCCTCTGGCCGTCCGGGAGGAAGGGGATGGTGCGACTCTGTCTTCACTGCAGAAAGTCTGTATCTGGGCTCCTGCCGGGGACTCTGAAATATTCATGGTATAAATATTGCAACGCGCTGCGTCTAATAAAAGCGTTGGTCTTTATTAACGAGGTGACTGAGGGATCCATTGATCAAGCTTTCTGTTTTATGTCATGAAGATTTTCTCCTCTGACACGACTCTTTTTGTCTCACATTCTCACACTTTGTACGTCGCTCTCGCTCTCTTACACTGAACGACTCTCCCTTTAATACACATATTTAGTGGCTCTCATACAAGCTTTCTCCCTCAAGACTTGGTGCTTTGCACGTCGCCTAGTTATTAGTGGGTGACCCTCTCTCTCAGTCTTTTCATGTTTCTCTCGCTGCACCGCGTTTCTCTCTCGGCTGCTTCGGCAGCGGCACTGGCCCGGTTTTAACGGCTGCCTAATTAGTCAGCCTGTCTGAGAGAGAGCTGGAACTTTTCGAGGAGCCCTTAACATCAGAGTCCAGTGACAGAGAGGGAACGCGACACGCTGGATGAGGATGAGTTCGCTTTTAAGGACGTCTGTAAGATCATTTTACTGCTGTAAAGGTCAAAAGAAAGCTGAACCTCCACTCTGTGAACATCACAGGCAAGACCTGTCCTACAACGTGTGGCACAGCACTGGGAGACAGAATCACTCTCTTTTGGTGTCAAATACAAGTTGAATTCCCTAATAGCATATGTGTTAGCTTTAATGAGGTCTAATAATCACTGTTATATAAGGTCCATTTGAAAGACTGGAAATACAAATCCTTTGTTGTAGCTTTTAGACTGGGAAGTTTTGTAGTTTTTACCTACTATGTGCACACATTTTTAAGCAAAGGGTAAACAAAGTATACTGAAAGTAAAGGCACTGATTGTAAACTTTAAAGAAAACTGTTGCTTCCATATGCTTCAGTTGTTTGCTTACTGCAATATATACAGTGTGATTGTACCAGCGGTGGAAAATACCTCAGTACTGTGCCTAAGTACCATTTTGACGTACTTGTACTTAATCTGAGTATTTCCACTTTCTGTTACTTTATACTTATACTTTACTACTTTTCTCTGACAGCTAGGGTTAGGGTTAGGGTAACCCTAAGATTTTCCGTATAAAGAACATATGGTAAGTTTATGAAATGGATAAAGATTGAACCAGAGGTTTCCAGCATTTTTTGGATTATGACCCTTTACAAAGAGTTGTTATCAGTTCCATCAAAGAATGATTTCCGTATATAAAGTAGTTCAAACGAGCTCCATCGCAACCAACTATAACAGTGAAATGCTGCTTGCACATTGATGCGTGAGTATTATGGGAACACATGTTCTTGGGAACACATTATCTGTGGTCGTTGAAAAGCATTTCGAAATACAAGATATCTCCAATATCACTGATGTTCCTGTATCTGAAAAAAAAAACAAGTAGACCACAAATTACCTTGGGAAACTGCTGCTATTTTTCAGCCAACAATAATGTGTCACAGGGCCGAGAGACAGTGAAGGAAAACAGTAAATGAAATGTCCAAGACTCCAGGTCCAGTCTCACTATTACTGTTGCTATAGCTACAGCACTGCTTACTATTGATTATTTTTCATCTGATCTTGTTTAGTTAAGCACTTTGGGTTGCATCTTTGTATGAAATGAGCTATAAAAATACATTTATTGTTTTTATTTTTATCTATCACTCCATAAGTCATATAAATCCATCTCAGAAGAGTGAGGATCCTTTAAAAACATTTTCCTGATAAAAGTTCTGCATTTTCACTTCAGTAGAATTGTGAACGAAGGACTTTTACTTGTAATGAGTATTTTAACATTGTTGCACTGGTCCATTTACTTTGGTAAAGCCTCTGTGTGCTTCTTCTGCAACTGATTTTTACATCAGACTGTACCTCCAGTGAACACAGCAACATCTTATGATGTGTTCAGGTCTCCTCTGATAGCTATCCAAGATTTTGATACAGAGTATCACCTGGATCAGGGCTATTTTTCCCCACTCCATTACCTTACTTCTTCTCTCTCTTCCTCTTCCTTCCCTTTCTTCTCTCTCCCATCCTGCCCCATCATCACCATCCCAACAGATTGCGTCTTTAAGACGTTTTGTCGTCCCACAGAAGTCTGTCAGTGACAAATTACCATCATTAAGGATAATCCACTAAGTATTCATTATGAGCTTCCTCCTTGAAGCGTCCGTCTGTCATTTTGTGGCAAATGAGAAGGGCAGGGAAGTGAGGGAGCAGGGGGGGGTACAAGGGGTCAGGAGATCCGTTACTCACCCACATACATGCACAAGTGAGTTAACTTTCTAATTTGAAGAAAAATCTTTTTGGTTCCCATTTTTTAACATTTTTATTTTTACACAATTCCAATTTCAAATGACCTTTGCAAACCCAGTTTTATTGAGAGGGAACAGATCTTTTAATTATCAGAATATTTTTTACTTTTTCACTTTTAAAATCGTTTTATTTTTAAGAAGTTGGAAAAAATGACTTTCCGATACAAAAACACGACATCTGCGTAGAATTGAAAGTATATATATCGTTGGCATGTTGGCAAAACAACAACATTGAAACAGTATTATTTTCTGTGTCCAATCCATCAGTCTCAGGTGATCATAAATGTTGGAGCCAATGGGAGGCAGGTGTTCCTCAGAGCTCAGGTGTTCCATATTTTAGTAATTATGCATGAACACACAAGCTGTGAATGTCTTGGCTTGGTTTTGGTCTTTTTAGTTGGCTTCTTGAGTTGTACCGTGTAAACAAGAGAGCTGTCTTTGATGGGAAAGTAAGTCGTTTTGAAGATTATGTTTTTCCAGAAACATTCCAATAAGGGAATTTGTAGAGCAGTTGGACTAAGAATCAATCACGTTGAATGTCATGGAAATGAAAGAACTGCTGGAGTGCAATCATTAATGCCCAGGAATCCAAGGAAAATGACAGCAATTGATGAGAGAAAAAAAACATCTTACAGCTGTGTATTGAAGAAAACCCAAATCAGCCAAATAAATTGCAGACAACCTCCAAATCCCAAGGGTGAATCAGCTGGAATTCATCATTGGAAGGGAATTAATATGAGAGAAGTACAAAGATACACAGCTGGTTGCAGGCCTTTCATCAGCAGCAAGCAAAGATCCAAATACAAAGACAGACAGAAACAGCAGAGCACATCTTCTCACCTGTGAAGCACGTGGGAGTCGGGTCATGATTGCAGCATGCACGGCTGCCTCTGGATCTGGCTCACTGGAGTCTACTGATGTTAATGATAATGGCAGCCAAATGAACTCTGAAGCATACAGACAGATATTGTCTGTGCTGTCACATGTAATTAAGGAGTCTTTTGGGACGAAAAGGTGGGAAGTGTGTGTGTCTGTGTGTGTGTGTCAATTCGATTATTTAAAGATTCATTCAGTCAGTGGCTGTGTTTCTAGAGAGGCTTTTTTTTTCCTACAAATAATCAGAACAAATGCTCAGCCAGACAATAAAAGCCATCAAAGTAATCTGGCATTAGGAGAGACATTTGTAATGGGTTGTATAAATCTTTTTTTTTTTTTTTACAATCTGATGATATCACTGTGATCATTTTGCATAACATTTTCTGAACTATGCTCTCGGTCTAATGCTATTTTCTGCACAAACATGGCGCTTAAGTGAAGTCAAACTACTTTGGGGAAGCATACTACTTGATTTCTTCCACTGTTTTGTCATTTATGGGCGCACTTTATCGCTAGTGGCCATTTTCCGAATTGTGTATTTCCCGGGGGAACCATCTTTGGTTCGGCTTAGTCGCTCTGACTTGTTTCCTAAAGACTCTGAATCATTGCGAGCAGCAGGTGTCTCTGTCTCTCTCATTCTAGTAACTGCAGGAGAAGTGTATTCTGATCAAAGCAATAAAAGGAAAGTAGCACACCGATGATAGAGGCAAATGTGAGACTCAGATCCTTCTTTTTCAGCGGTTTAGAGGAGTGCTAGTAACAACTCCCAGTGCTGGAGAGCTAACATTTACCTCGCGAGCACTAGTGGCACTAGTCAGACACAATAGCTCCCACAGCTTTCCTATTTCGTCTCTACTGTTCTGTTTAGCTCAGACACTAACGCGCCAATAACTTAACACATTTTATTTAAAATACATATTTGTGTCATTGACTCCTGACTCATAATAATCCTGTCTGCAAACCAGTGCCCCTTTGTGGAACATTTATTAACCCAGAGAGAGGAGGTCAAATAAAAGTGGACTAATATACTAGTGGACTAATTGCTAATAAGCTACGATGGCTTCCTCCATTGTGGACTCTCTGGATGTCTGTTCCCTCAATGGTCAGCACTGTCAAGACAGCCTGCTAGAGGTCAACGGGGGAAATTCAAGGGTCAAAGTTCACATTAATTTGCGGCAAAATATCACCGTTGCAAATCCAGGAAAAATCAACAATCTTAGTTGCTGTACATACATACATACACACACACACACATACATACACACACATACATACATACACACACATACACATACACGCATACATACACACACACATACACACATACATACACATACATACATACACACACACATACATACACACACACATACATACACACACGCATACATACACACACACATACATACATACACACACACATACATACATACACACACACACACACATACATACATACATACACACACACACACACACATACATACACACACACATACATACATACACACACACATACATACATACACACACATACACATACACACATACATACATACATACACACACATACATACACACACACACACATACA
>CALSCE010010657.1:8832316-8853464 GCA_943593645.1 Bovichtus variegatus | reverse complement strand
ACACACACACATACATACGCACATACATACATATACACACACGTACATACATACATACACACACATACATACATATACACACACATACATACACACACACACACACACACATACATACGCACATACATACATATACACACACGTACATACATACATACACACACATACATACATATACACACACATACATACATACATACATACATACACACAAACATACACACACATACATATACACACACATACATACATACACACATACATACATACACACATACATACATACATACACACACACATACACACATACAGATATTCTAGTTAGAAATAGATAAGATTTGCAGTGTAAGACAGCAAACGAGGTTGCACAGAGGCTACATGTATGGTAAGAACAACATAACAAGCAGTTGTTGTGTGGTAAACTGCACAAATCTCAATTGATGGTTATAAAATGTTCCATATCCCAAGAGGGAAACAACACACAGTACATAATTACAAGCACCCAGTGATTTATGAGCACGGGGCTCTGTTTAGTACACACACTGGGCTTCTCAGATAGGTGCACGGCTACAACTCTACTCTGTTCACACAATGCTTGGCCACTTGGAAATCATCTCATACCACTTCACAAGCACGGATGTCAAACCAGGCTAATGGGTCTCTAAGCCAAAGGGGCCGCTCCTGTTTGGCTTTCACAGAAGCTCTCTTTGCTCTGCGTCGGCCAATCGGCTCGCTGCTCGCCCACTGCGAGTGGGACCCAGATTCCCCTCAAATAAAACCCGTCTGTTTGCTATCCTGGCTCAAAAAATTGTGGAACAAACTCCCCATTGATATCAGGTCGGCAGGAAGTGTTCACACCTTCGGTCGCAGACTGAAAACCCACCTGTTTTCACTGCACCTCGGCCAATACATTTGATTTATTTTCTTTTTTTTATCTTATTTTCTGTATGTAGCACTTAAATTGGTTTGGCTTATTTGAAGCTAATGATTGAGTTTTTATTCTATTGTTTCTGTATGAAACACTTACTTTGGTTTGGCTTATTTGAAGCTATTGTTCTGCACTTAAAAGGATTTCACCTATTTGAAGCTAATGTACTTGCAAGATTGTTTGCACTTATTGTAAGTCGCTTTGGACAAAAGCGTCAGTTAAATGTAATGTAATATAATAAACACAGCTGAATCCACGGGCAGCATGAAGTGTGGAGTCTGCAAGGAACTACTGCACCCTGGTTAGAATCACATTTTGAGTCATAAAGTTGTTTTCCATGTTGATACAAAGAATGAACTAAAGATGACACAGGTATAGGTGGTGATGCTCTCCATAGGATGAGGGATTTTCAGATCAATATCATATCCAGAGCCATATAGTAGTTCTTTGTAGCAACTACAAGGCAGTGATAGCCACATGCAGGTTTGATAGAGATTGCAGAGTGATGGGTGTGGATGGAAAACATCACACATTGCAGCGAGAAAACAAACATATTGATACTTGCGTCACAGATCAATCTTTTATTTTCTCTTTCAACTCTCTGTCTGTAGCCTATAACCTGCACAGGTGGCATTTTAGAGTTCATTCAAAGACCAACAAGAGACATTTAATAATAATTACTGTTGTTCATCACATTAGAGACAATGCATGTGTCTCTACAAAACTCTACAGCCCCTCATTACCTATTTTGCTCAATGAAATGTTAAAAAAAATGCATTAAATCATATATGCCCTGTACCAAATATTACAGAATATGATAGCTTTGGTATATGATTTATTTGTTAAATTGAGTCTGTTAGACAAGATGTCGTTCCTCTCATTTTAAAGGACATACTTTGCAGGAATGTACTTTGGTTGTTGTTTATTAAAAATAAATGATATTAAATGATTTTCCTTTAAATTCTCTGCTCTTTGACATGCTATACAGACAAAAAATTAAATAGTTACAGAAAATGTTTTGGACTTTTTCACGGGATGTGCACTACGTAAAATATTTTGTTGCATTGGGATTAAAGTTCCCCTGAGATCAAAATAGATCTGTATTACATATGTTTTGCACTTGTCATCACGTATACATCAATGTCTAAAATAATAATTCCAGTAGCTATTCTTAATGCTATTTTAGAGTTTCTCATTCCCTGTATGACGAACGTAATGCACACTCAGCGCTGGCTACAAATGCCAATCATTATCCCTCCTTAGATTATTATGTTTAAAGGAAAGACGTACGTATCAAAAAGCACTCTAGCTAGTCATTTCATGGAAACTTTAAATCCATGATGGTATCGTAATAATGACAAAGATGAAGAACAAAATGTCACACATACTACCGAGCAGCGGCTCCATTCATGCAGCACCATCTCCAAAAGTTTCGAAATGAGCGCAGGGGCAGCGAGCGCAGGTAGTCGGACAGGCAGGTCGGCCCGAATGAAATGATTGGACGGATTATTATAGTCCTGCGCCAGCCACCGATACCAGATACCAGATTTTTTTTTCTTAGAGCATTTAGGTTATGGTAACAAAAACATTTTCTAAACTACATTACCCTTCCTATCTTTCATATTGCGAGCTTTCACATAACAGCTCCTGCATGGAGAGAGAAAGTCCAGCCCCCTCTGCATAACACAGCCTAGTTCCTCATAGAGGCTCTGTGTATTCGCTCTTTCTTCGACTTTCTGTCCAACCTTTAAGCTAAATAAGTATCTACTACTGTACTGTGTGGAAGTTGTATTATTATAGTGCGGTAGGACTCCCTAGGCTCCCTAGTAATAATAATTACAGTTGCATATGCTTTTTATTAAATATATACATTATATATGAAGCATTAAATAAGTCCAGAGTGGCTTATAATGCACAGGGCAGGCATTGCAAGACACTGAACGCCAAGTTGCTCCCGATGGTCAGACCAACGCCTTGCATGGCAGCTCCACCGCCGTCAGTGTTCGCCAATTGTAAAGTGCTTTGTCCGTTGAAAAGTGCTATGAGTGCAGTCATTTTGCCATTCATCTGTTTTGTAACGATGAAACAAACTCATATATACTCCTGATAAATGTTTATTCATCATGCAAATGCCGTATTTGATCAAAATCTGATCAAAGCTGAGTTAAACTCCTAATAAATGATACTGAACATGTTCTTTTTTTTATGTTATAGACTTTAGGATTTAGAGCCTAAAGTTGAGGTTTATTCATAATATTAGGCACTGTTCCATAACAGACAATAGATAGATTAATGTTATTATTAATATTTCATTTGGGTACCTCCGATAATTGTTAATGAGCTGACGTGTCTATTCTCAGTGCAGTAACGTGTTTTTCCCAACACCGCACGTTGCTAGCACACCTATATGTTGCTCCCACTTCATTGCATTTTCTAATTCCCATTTTTTGCGAATGTACTGCAGGTAATTCACATATACCTACAATATAATACCTAATTTCATGAACCTTAATCTCGCCAAACATAACTTTTATCACCCATTTATCGAACTTTAACGTCCAACATCAAGCTGTGACAGTTGGGCTCCAGCACATTCGTATTATCTCATTCTATTTTTTGCAACATGATTTCTCTTTTCGAGGAACACTGAATGGGGAGACAGACAGCGAGCGTGGGAGACTGACAGACAGACAGACAGGCAGAGAGAGAGAGAGAACAATGTGTTATTTGTGGGGGCCCATCGTGGTTCTCGAAACCTTGATAAAGTGCGAGGCTTGGCGTTTCGATACGGCCGTTAATTAGCTCTCTATCCCTTGTGGGGTCTGCCTGATTGAGCGACTAATGGTTTGCTTTAAAGTGCTGAATGAACAAATGTGTGCGTGTGCGTATCAAACTAGCGTGTGCGTGTGTTTCGAAGTGCTTTGTTTGTTTTTTGGATGGCTTATTTCCTAATGCGTGTGTATGTGCTGATGAGTGTGTCTGTCTGTAGTGTGGCGTCAGTGCCGGTGTCAGCATATCCAGACACATTGACTAAGGCTGTTTCTCTGAGGTTATGATGTGCAGGGGATTGGCCCGGTACACCTTGATTGGAATAATCCAATGTTTTCATTTAATTGCTTGAAATTGGATTAGTCGTGAATTTTCTGCGGTGGGGGTTGGGCCTCTAAATCTGTCTCACTTGTGGTGCTGACGTAGCTGCCATTTTCGCTTTGCATATTTTTGCACTTGCACTTGTTTTGACCCATGTTTACTTCAAATAACGGCGTGCATGTATTTGTATTAATCTACCGTAATGGCAGCGACGGCGAACGTGCTCCTGATGCTCTCTGAACGACTTCGACGATGTCAAGACATTAACTTGAGTCACGTCCCCAAACACCATTACCTCTGAATAATCAAATAATAACACTTTCTATCGTCTAAAACAGATTATTCAGGGGATTTCTCTTATCACATTAATGACCTCAATGTTGGTTTGCCTATAGTGTGTGCCGCGTGGGGGATTATTGTGTGCATATGGATGACCATATATGAGTACCTGATAGCAATCTGTTCAATCACTTTAAAGTTAAAGAGCAATTTTTACAGGTCGAAAACATTGGCTCTGAACTATATTTTGCAGAATTCTGTTCCGAAAAAAAATGTGTTTAATCAGTTTAAGTTTGGTTCAGCTGTCCTCACGTGACCTAAGTGTGGGACTGCGAACAGGTAATAGCAAGTTTTGAAGACTTTATTTACTCACTATCCTATTTCAACAAAACAATATTAACCGTACAAACAACGACACAATATAAATACACATTACCGTTACACAATTGCACACTCCCCATGTTTAGTGTATAGGTGTAAGATGAAGCCTATTCATGCCTTTTAATGACTTCACATTGTGTAGTATATGGAAGTGGGTGTGTAGACTTTCTGCAAGGATTCAAGTTCTACTGCAAACATAAAGACATTACTGGAACAGTATCAGCGAGCAAAAGTAAATAAATACAATTATTACAAGTATATAGTATGATTTATAGAATATAATGCAATAATGTATACATTCTTGTCGAGAGAAATCTGATTGTATTTATGACATTAGCGACCAAAAGACAGATTCTCCACATAATCAATGACGGGAAACCAGATGCAGATCAGATTTTTTTAAGCGATCCGTTTAAAGTGAACGTCTGGTTCTCAGCGTGAAGACGCATCATGACCTCCTTGACCCAATGTATACAGTATATAAAGCTATGGCATTCAAGTCCAATATTGAAGTTTTGACGATGGAATATGATGTAGGAGATGCAGTTTGAGTAGTACACTTTTGAGTTATTCCACACCAAAACACTGCACAGAGGTTTGTAAAACTATGAGGCAGCGCAAACAGCCCTAGAGAGTTTCCACGGCAGCTATCGTTTTATCCTCCATCGTGAGGGAAGCAATGACATCATCAGCCTTCTTGAATCTATTGAGCTGGGCGACGTGTCCTCATGCAAATCCTTATTTTCCGTGGGTCTCCTACGAATGTCCAGCATCACGTGTCAAGTCTTTTCAAAATAAACTTCCATCTTCACAGGAAGCAACTTTGTTAGGTTAAAGAAAAGGTCGTGGTTTGGGTTGAAATAACTACAGAATTGGCATAATTTATGCGAAAAATAAGCCAATTTATGATTCACACATGAGCAGCAGTCTTCTGGGCAAAACGTGGACTGCTTTTGCACCCAATCATCCACCCTGACCTCCACTTTACGTGGACTTTGTGGCTCTTTATACTTCCTGGGTGACAATTTACGTGCAATAAATATAAATTCATTGTGTGGGATATAGAGAAATGACATTAATTATCGTATAGCTATGAACAGCCCGAGCTGGGAACATGCGCTGAAGTTAATGCAGCTGTTTCCTAATTGCAGAAAGACTGTTATCTTCAAAAATAACAAGAGCATCATTAAGCAGAAACAGGAATCTCAGTGGTTCGAACATATTCACAAATCCCAAAGCGACGTCCTCTGGCTTTCAACCATGTGGAGTTCTCTACTTTATATTTATATTTGGATGTCTTTAGTTTTTAACTGAGACAAGCCGTCCTGGTCTCTCCTCCCTTTCCACCGTCTTCTGCTTTTAAAGGTATTATGTGTAATATTTCCGCATTAAAATACCTAATACCTATAGACCTATATTATATGTTTTGTTGAGTTGTGTACTTACATTATTCCAAATGTTTCCAACAATTTTCAAACCCAGAGAAACACATCATTTTAAACAAGGCAACAGTTTGTTTCAGTTTGAATCAACAGTAATGTGTTGTGGTCGTCATCATCGTCCTTTTCAACTTTACATCTGAACCGGATGAAGGAGTTAGTCATCGGACGTCTGGATCTTAAATGATCAGAGACTCAACGTGAGCCAACGTGAGCCTTTAGCTCGTCGCCGGGAAACACTGATTTTATTCAGAGTTTTTGATCACCCGGTCCCTTTGTATTGGAAGGGGGAGGAGACGCCTGTGGTTAATTCTGCTCCGGGTAAAAACCTCCTGAACGGAAGAAGATGACTGCAATGACGGCAATGGTGGTAAAGACCACAACTCCCATGATCGCACGCTACTTCATGATGCTACCGAACTCCATCTTTTCTTATTGTTCTGATTGAGAGAAAATTACATATTGTGCGTTTAAAGGGGATAAAAGGTTGAGTTGATGTGCTTGGGTATTATTGACTCCACGTACCGATACTGAACTCCTTAACATATTCATACTCTTCTCCACATTGCTGCGCATGGATTGTGCCAGCCTCTTTGCACTCCACAAAATGAGTTGGTTATTCATGCTGAATTTGAGAAAACGAGAAGCCTCAGAGTCCTCGGCTACATGGACACTCATCTAGAGTTCCTCGGTAATAAGCAAAAAGCAGGACTTCACACTTGTCTCCATGTCTCTTTCTCAGTCTTTCTCAACCCGTCTTACACTCTGCCTTTGCCTCACTTAACCTCTCTCCGTTCCCTCTTAATATCTCTCGCCTTCTTCTCATTTAAAACCGCTGCTTCCTCTTGCTCTCTTTGTCTTTCTACCTACCATTTCTACCTCTGTTCTTCCTTCCGCCTCATCACATGATTGTCGGAACAAAGAGACTTTGGGAATTTGGTTTCTGTCCTCTGGGTTTTTCTGTCTGTCTCCTTCTATTTATTTCTCTGTCTCTATCTGGGCTCCGGCTTTTATTCCGTCAACTGGAGACAGACGTTTGGTCCTCCTCGCCCCGCTCTCTCCTCACGTACACCAGCATCATTGTCTGTCTCCCTTATGTCTGTTTCACCTTCACATCATCCTCTCTCCTTCAAACACACTCTCTTTAGATCTGGGTTCATCTGTTTCATTCAGTTATTTTCCTGACTGTTTTCATCGCCTCTTCCTGAGTAGCACTTTCCTGTTCCTGCCATCTGTGGCCTCACTCTCCTCTTTTTCCTTCGGACCACTTTTTTGACAGTAGCACTTTTTGCTGGTTGGAATTGTGAGAAAAAGTTGTGCAAGTTCGCAATTAAAGTCCACAAACTAATAACTGGGTGTACTGGGTGTACAGTTGGGCGGAAAATATAAACCAAGATTTCGCCCTGATTGTCATTTTTAAGCAAAAATGTGCTGGTTTCTTTAACCTTTTATGATCATTAATGCAACATCTGTTTGTGGTGGACTGACGGACAAATTAAAGACATAGTTTGACATTTTCTGAAAGTTCCTTATTCACTTGTTACTAAGTGTTAGATGAGATTGATACCACTCTCATAACTTTTGTCAATATAGCATAGCTTAGCACAATGACTGGAAACAGGGGGAAACAGCTAGCCTGCCTCCAAATGTAACATAATAACATAATCTGCTTACCATGACCTCTAAAGCCAAAGTGCTAGGGTTGAACCTTTAGTCATGAACAGCCATCAACACATTAAAATAAGACGCTAATGGTCAAGATCGGCTTGGCTCCTTATAAAGTGTTGTAATCACTCAGCCCATGCGTGTTCAGTCTGTATGTTAAAATGTTTTTTCTCCAGTTGTAACAGTCAGCAGCAGCTGAGCTTGTTGCAGGTTCACATATCCTTGATTACAACACACGCCAGCTGTGAACAGGCCTGTGCCCTGTCCCCCCACATCAACAGTGTCGATACATTATGAATGAAGGCGTATAAAAGACTCAAGCTTGTTTAGTTAGTTTGCTTTATGGATCCAAAGGGTATTTGTTGCTGGATGTTGAGGTGGAGCAGCTTCTCCATCAAGGAAAGTGCACACAGGTTTGTCTAATGATGTCCTCTTAGCAGGGAGGGGCTGGGCACTGTTGACATGTAGGAGGATTGGTAAGATAGTTCTGCAGTAAATTATATTCTTTAATATTTTGTGTGCGCATTGGTACGGACGGGTGGCCATAGATGTTAGCAGTAACTTAGAGATCTTGCATTAGTTGCATGTTAATGACTGAGTGATGTGGACACTTGTTCGCTTTAGCTCGCCCTGTGCGAACAGTCGGTAGATTCCAGTTGAGGCTGAGAAGGTAAAATGCCGTTGACTGGTGCTAATGAAAACAGGAGTTTGGAAGCTTTCTGTGAGGCTGCAGTTTAAACTGGCTAGGAGTTGTTTTTGAAATTCCTGGGTTTCATTTTTGCCCTTTTTGTTTTAATAAATGCCACTACTTTGCACTACTCCTGCTTATCACCCATTCACACACACACACGCACACACACACATGGATACACTGGTGGCAGAAGCTTCCATACAAGGTGCCACCCTCTACACTTTCACACACCTCGGGAGCAATCAGATTCATCGACGACGTTGGGACATCTCAGCCTCTGCTGCATTATTTTGACCGTCATCCCCAAACTTTTCAATCCCTGTATTGCCTCCTTAAATGTAATATCTTGACTTTTTTTGATATATATATTTAATTTAGGGTTTCATTTTCATACAATGCAAACCAATTCAAAGACAAAGAATCCCAGAGCATGCTTGATAGTTGTGTTTTGTGGTCAATTATAAGCAGTTTACCCGGCCGTTTAAACCACATGTATGGATTTCTGGCAGAAGAAACAAGCTGAATGAAATTACTTTCATTGTAATACTATGTCATTGTCCTATAAATTACCACAGTGCTTACATTTATGTTTACAACTCATCATGATGAACTGTTCATACACTCAAGCAAAGTGTTGCACTCTGGGACTTTTATTTATCTGCTACCATTCAGAAAATCAAATTATTTGCTTTCATTTTGCACAAATCAATCATTTTGTGGGAGTAGCTGTCACTTTTTTTTTCTTTTCTCCAAATGGTGCAGATCTTATTTTGAATGAAACCCATCAATGCCTTTCACCGCAGATAGGCTCATCATTCCTTTTTCTTCCCCCTCTTGTTTATTTATTCTTCCTCCTCTTCCTCCCTGTCCTCTCGTGGCCCCTGGGCCGGTCAATCAGCCCGTCAGACAGCCAGGATCCAACATGTCCGTCAGGGCTGAGTCCGGCTGCCACTCACTCATACACTCGCTCGGTTGCTCTTCCCTTCAGGTAAACATTAGCAGGAGGGATGCATGGAAAAACATTACCCTTTTAGCCACTGCTCACAAATGAGCATATTAGTATTCCACACAGCGAGGCACTTTCCAGGCGCTCTCTAATCGCTCGGCATAGCACAGCTTCCAACCAATGCAGAAAAATCAATGACATCATAGCCACATAATTGCATGTTACCAGCAGAGGCACGAGACTCCGGAGCCTTTTGGCAAGCTCGTGTGCAAGAGAACATGGGAGCACTCTTGTGTGCGCACGCTTGTGTTCAAATACTTGGCATATGGTCATTATGTGTGTAAAACAGTGGAGATCATGGGATTCATCCCCCAAGCAGATTGAGTGATACTTGCAGGCTGCATGCGTGGCTCTCTGGTGAATTTGAGTGCGCTGCGGAATGACTGTAAAGGTAGCGGGGAATAGAGTACATTCTCATGCGCCTGGTCTCCTGGGTTTCTTAATATCTGCGGGCGAACACTGCACCATCTGCACTGCTCAGAACACAGAGGAGGAGGAGGAGGAGGAGGAGAAGGAGAAGGAGGAGGAGGGCGGGAGTAGCATTAGCTGCAATGCTGAGCAGTGACCTGCCACTCTGTTTCCAATTTCAAATTCAAATCATCCTTGGGGACCCTCACCTTTCTCCCCCCTTCTTTGTCTCTCTCTTCTCGGCTTCCCTCCTTCACTCCCTCTCGCCTTTCCATCTCGTCCCATCCTGCTCTCGATTCGCTTTTTCAATTTCAAAATGCTTTGAAGCCAACGCCAGCCAGCTGTGAGATATGCCCTCTGCACCCCCCCTCCCCCCCCCAGGAGACTGAACTCTGGGACTCCTTACTTTTTTTCGCCTCTCTATATTTCTCCTTACTGTGCCATCAATCCCCCACCCCCCCTCACCCCCCCCACCTGGCACTGCCTATCTCACTCCATTTCTTTTCCTACTGGATGTTTTGTTCTTACTTGAAAAACTGGTTTCTGGACGGGTGAAGTAAATCTTTTCTGACCTGGTATTCCCTGCTGGGCCCCTCTGTCCCTCCCTCTCTCTCTCTCTCCCTCCCTCTCTCTCTCTCTGTCTCTCTCTCTCTCTCCCCCCCTCTCTTTCTCTCTCTCTCTCTCTCTCTCTCTCTCCCTCCCTCCGACTTTTTTAGTTAAGCCTCTCTCGGCCGGCACAGGCACCAAGCTGTAACACGATACGGATGGAACATAGTATGAACAGAAAAGCTCCCCTAAAAGAGAATGGCCCTCCGTTCCCCATCCTCCCCCTTCTGTTTATAGCTGCACCCTCTCTTCATCCTTTCTTTTTTCGAACAACCAGGTTTTTGTTTCAGCTGCTTTGTAGTTTTTTCTAGGTTGAGTCATCGGTCGGAGAGGGAGTGTTTGTGAGGTCTCCTTGTCCTTGTGAACTGTGTCTCAGAAACGTTCCCGGTTGTTGACACTGTTCGTGTCTTTATCATTTCCATGATCATGGTGTCAGGAACACCATATATTTGGTGTTTCACAGTCGAGTCCTTCAGACACTTACCTCAGCAGCTCTTCTCTGAGGACCAAACAATGAATGACAATTCAAGAAATTAAATATTTTGCATCGCTTAGACATAAAACGCATTCAGAGAACTCTGTTTTCAGAAAACTGAAAATCATAGCCTTCATTCTTTAGCCTAGTCTTGAAGTGTTAGCTATTTCAAAACTAATGAAAAAGTGCAACACCATCCATTCATGGGGGGCTGGAGGCAGGGCATACCTGAGGGGCTTTAGTTTACAGTTCCACTTTGTCACTATGGGCTATGTCAAGTTTATGTAAAAATATCAGTCAATATCATGTGGATTTTCAGAATATTATCTAGATAAAATCAATAACTGCTGATTCAATTTCTGTGAATACATCAGTCACCGCTAATTTCTTCATTTTTTTTCCCAAAGTGGATAAAAAGTTTATTGTTTGCTGAAACAGGAAATGCAAATGTTTAGACAGTGTAGAGGGAAAGGAGGCTCTTATCTCATCTTAGTAAGCTTCTCATCTATTTGGACTAAACAGGTACAGCATTGTGTTCTGTATGAAGTGGTGGTACGATCAGTTTGTTTGAGATGTGTGCAGTTAATAAAAATAAAACATCGCGTGACATATCTACTCATGTCTTCTCATCAAAATATGATGTCCATCCACTTTAATAAACTTTAATTTAAACATTTCTGAGGTGGGATGGGTGCCTACCCTCCTCACCTTCAATAAAGCTCATGTCCTACATTTATTCCCAAATTATTTTTAAAGCTGCACAAAGTCAAATGTTAAAATGAATCGAGGTGAAAATCGAGGTGATGTATAGCTCTTTAGTGCATATTCGCATATTAACAATGTGCAACCAAAACTAACTGGTTCCATATGCACACCAAGACATCACTGTCTTGGTGTGTTATGACAAGTAATACAACTTTCATGAAGCAAAAATGCCAATAATACAAACAAAAATGCAAAAAAAGGAAAAACATTTGTTATTTTTTCCACATTTCCCTTCATTTCTCTTCATTCGGTTGCTTTAAAGTACAAACACAATCACATTAGTTTTTGTAATCAAAAATAATGTGTTTTTACATTTTTTGTTATGCATTGTTAATAGTATTATTAAAAGGAGAAAACAAAAGTTCCTTGGGCAAGATATCAGAAATGCTTCTTCTCATCTCACCCAGCAGGTGTTTGACTGCCATTTATGAGGCTACTTTGTTATTGCTTCACCTAAAATGTCCTGTAAACATCATTCAAAATTTGACACCGCTCCCCATGATTATTCCTTTTTTAAATGATTGACTGTTATTTTGAGATAAGAAATGAGGGGAAACATCCCTTAGAAGCTGGAGAGAACACACATCACAGCTGACTTCACAGACGTCTTTCACCCTGGAGCATTCTGATTTACGCCCTAGTTTGTTCCCAGCGAGGAACATACAGATTCAGCCTGCCTGTATGGTACTTGTCTCCATCTGGATGGGAGAATCGTCCTGCTTCTGAATCAATGACCAATTCAATTTCATGCACCATGCTGACATTTAACCAAAAGAGTCAGAAAGGTTAATGGAATTCCATATGTACACACAGACGGGCCTGTACAGTGGCTGATTGTATCGCAATGCTACTTAACAGAAAAGCCAAACCGAGGGGTGAAAATCCTCCTCCAGCTAAGCTCTATATCAGCACATTCTCACACAAGGCACACTGGATGGGAGAGCATTAGATTAGCTTCTTTGTCTGTCTGTCTGTCTACCTTTTCACCTACTGCTCATGTTTAGTTTTCGATTCTTCGTCTCTGCGACTGCCATCTTTCGTCCGCCTCTGCCTCTTTGCTGGTCTTGGTTCATCTTTCTCTCACACATCTTCTGTCTGTTTGTTTTCTGCCTATCTGTCCTCCTCCCCGCTGCCTTTCCGTTGGTCCGTCTGCGCGCGTATCTGCCCGTCTTTGTATTCAATCTGTCCGTCTGCCGTATTCCTGCCTTTCCTATCTGTCGTGTCTGCGCAGCAGCACAAGAAGACACGACACCCACCCGATCATTCCCCCCCCCCGTCTTTTTTTCCTCTCCACTCCAGCTTTACTTTAATACAATGCACTCATGAGAATGTCTCTGATCTCTTGGTTACACCTGATGTAATTTCAGCCCCAGCTCACGAGGAAGGCTTGAATCAGCATAGCAAGATGGAAGCAGTGTTTGCTGCCAACCTTGTCGAGCCCCAGTAGCCCCGGTGATGAGAGCAGGGTAGACACAGGGTCCTGGCTACTGTAATGCAGCCGGACAGCTTATACAAAAGCACAATTACCCCAGCGCGAGGGAGGGGTGCTCGCCCTGTTGCTCTGATGCACTGGCTGGCTGGAGAACGGACAGGTCACAGCCAATAGAGCCTGACGAGGGGGATCCACACAAACACATGGGATATACACATCAAGAGAGTTACAGTGGCCATTTAGCAATACTTGAAGCATTTAGGCGTACAAGCTGAAGACGGATTAGGGGTAATTCAATGTGCTTCAATGGTTACACATCATGCAACACCGGATGGAAAAGGCCCGCAAATTAAAGTGCACAAAACGGCACGCACAGCATGCAGGATACAGAACACGAACCTGCGCGTTTAAATAAAAAACACACTTTTCAAAATAGGATTTTACTCAAGCAACTTGAGTTTCTAAAATGCTGCTTACATGTAGTACAAATGTGCACTCAGTACAGAGCAGATCTGAGATCCACTGTTGTAATGTGTGATCGAATTAATTCAAACCACAACTGTCGGCGGGCCAGACCGCGAGCACATCGGCCAAGCTTTTCACTTGCACGACTCACGCAATGAAATATGCTGTCAATAAAATGTGTCTCTGCAAAAAAGAGTGTGAATCAGCGCAAGCACGAGAGGCTCCATGAGCATGCAGTCATAAATGAGCACAACAATATTAGGACGATGGGTCCAGTGGTGTGCCGGATTAGCCGCGGACTGACAGAGAGACACTCACACACCCACACATGTACAAACACGACGGAACACATAATCTTCTCCGGTGTACGCCTGGCCAGGACTTTTACAGTGTGATATTGCAGTGTTTACTTAAGTAAAAGATCTAAATAGTGGAAGAAGGTGGATTCAGTTATGTTGAAATCCAGCTGATGTTATATTTAAGGAGTTTCAGCTTGATATTCAACATACATATCACAACAACTTGAGGACTATAATCCTTGCACTGAAGGTTGTGTTTTTCTGTGTTATTTGCACATTTTTAAAAAGAAAGGTTGACGAGAGAAACAGTGAATATAAAACCCAATGCATGTGCAAGTGAACTAGAAAGCCACTACTGGCTTGTAAAGAAAAAGAACGGACCTGAAAGAGAGAAAGAAATAGAAGAAGTAAATAACAGTGCAAATTAAATATCAATTTACATGCATAACTTTTACAATCTCAATCACATTGTAAATTATGATAAGGTTAGTTGTTGTCAGTGTTACCAGAGACTCCAATTTGCAGTGAAGACTGGAGACACTTCTGCTTAACTACACAATTTCATTACATAATTATCAAATAAAGTTTCAGATTCACCTCCCTCCTTCTGCACGGAGCCTACGCTCCATCTCTATGGCTCGCCTGCCCACACATATGACCTTTTCTGTTTCTCTCTTGTGCTCACGCTCTCGCTGTCTCTCTCTCTCTCTGTCTCTCTTTATTAAGTTTCTTAAATTAAGTTTTCCTCCCTTTTTTGAGACTCTTCCAGAAGGGGGTTGCAGAGCCAGTCCGGCGGACGTGGGCTGACCCTTTCACATTACCATGTGTAATCGCATCACCGTGTCTGTCTGAAGGGGAAGGGGGTATCAGTGATCACTAACCAGGTGCTTTCCTTTTTCCCCTTCACTGAATCGGCTACTGTGAGAAGGCGTTCAACGAAGGAGCTATGGGGGCCTATCGGTGCCTCGTCCTGCTGCATGTACTGTGCTGGACATGCGGCAGATCAAAGTGCACCCTCTGCTTCACAAGTGCATTTCACAGCGTCATTAAGGCGAACGCTGACCATCTGATTAGTGTAACAAGTGTTTGTGAAGAATCAGCTTGAGAGTGGCACGTACCAGAGCGTATGCAGCTACTGTTCTCCACCACACGTTGGAAGAACACAACGTCGCTGGACTACTGACGGCATGCCAAACCTGATTGTGAAAACCTGTAAAACATTCATGCAAACACTTAGACCAGAAGTTACAGTGGATGGATCTGTTTCCACTGGCGATCTCTCAGTTTGACCAGAGAAATGTGCCGCCGCCTTTTTCTCAGCCAAGCTAGCGGCGTGGTTCTACGGACGGCAATGTCGGTTGGTCTTTCAGTTGGTCCACCACTTTGGTCCGGACTCAAATATCTCAACAACTACTTGGATGGATCGACATTGTACATTTTACATTCATGGTGCCCAGGGTATGTACCCGAAAGGCTTCAGCGAGCCCCTGACGTTTTCCTCTCGTGCCACCATGAGGCTGACATGTTGGTTTGTTCAGTGAATTGGGTGGAAACCATGGATTGTTGGTACAGACGTTCATGTCGTTGTCAGAATACATTTCAATCACTTCGGTGCCCCCCCCCCCCCCGACTTTTCATTCAGCACCACAATCAGCATCAACATTTTAATCTGCCCAGTACTTTGGTTTAGTGTTGCCTTAAAATGGGGTTGTGTTTATGGTGTTCACGAGAAGGGTCCACATGAACGCCCACGAGTGTGAAAACTTTGGTGTTGTATTAACAGCCTTTTGTGTCGCCCCCAAAAGGCCAAAATTAAAAATAAACGTACATATTAAAAAGAGTAGCATGAAACAATAAGTGAAACTTTTTCTGAAAATACGATCGATCATCTATTTTTTGATTTTTAACAGAAAGTGAGGGCAATGTTTTTCGTAACACTTGAACTAGTGATCCCAACAAATTATAGGGCATCATAACTGAATTTTAAGCCAATAGTGACTGCAGTATCCACTAATGAAAACAACCAGATTTTGTCAAATGGGGGTCAAACAGATATTTTCCAGTCCGACATAGTGCGAGTTGATTTTGAACCTTTAGCATTTCCAAATCGACATTTGGCTGTTCTGCTGAATGTGCGTGCTCCACAGTCCTTCAGGATGCATAAGCAAATCCTGACCTTTGTACTCATAGTGGAAGCTCAATATGAATGGCAAAGCTTTAGAAATATATAGGAGCTACAGACTAAAACAATGAGGAGAGGTAACAATCCTGCAGCTCAGGAGGTCAGCGGATCGATGTGCGGGGATTACACGGTGCGATGTGGATGTCGATAGGTCAGGAGACATACTCGCTAATGAAGCTGATTTATGACTCATTCATTTGGCTGTTGGCAACACACGTCGCTGTCTGTTATTCCCTATTAATTTCCTTTTTCACATGCCTATTTCTTTGCTATTTCTTCAGCTGTCTCCGTCACATTTCTGTCTTTCTTTATCTCCAGCTTTTATTCTTACCCCCTTGCATCAGAATCAACCCGCCTACCATCATGTTCTCCCACTCCATGCGCTTTGTTTTTACCCTCCAATCTCCTTTCTTTTCTCTCTTGAGCGCTCTTTCAATGCTCTCAAGTTGCTCGTAACCAAATCTCAGGGTTCTCCATTTCCTTCCTGCTAATACCCACCTAATACCCCCTCCCACACACACAGATTTTTACACCACCCATACTTTCTAATATCTGTGGAAATAAAGCCCCGTCATCTCAGTGTCATTGATCCCTTCCGAAGGCTTATTCCTGGCAACTGATGGAGAAAATGTCACCAAAGATGTGACAACATTTTTAGCTATTTCTGCCCAACTGCACCAAAGTTAAGGGGCGGACTCTCGGTGATTGTTTTTACTTACTTGAGGATTGTAGAGAGATGCTGTCATCTGTGTAATACTGGGACAAATTGCAGCTTTTAGCGCTGCTTTCATAAGCATTCTCTCGCAATGATATTTCTGCACTAAAACACTCAAGCTCTTTCATCAGCAAATTGTGAGTTTCTCCTGTTCTTAACCTTCCCTTTGCCTCTCCACTCAGCTGCGTTATCAGGGTCTGCTTACATAAACACCTGGCTCAAAATGTGCCTCCCTTTTTGTCAAGACCCATTGGTGTATACTTGTGCATTAGATTTTATGACTTTGCTGCCTTTTATGATTGTAGCGTTGCGTGTCAGACTCTACGAGTTTCAGGTTTATGTTACAAATTGTATTATGCCGCAAGCTCAATTTCTCTGTTAGTGTGATTGCATGCTATGAAAAAAAACAAAAAAACAACAACAAAGGAGCGGCAGAGGGACAGAGAGGGGGGTGAAAAATGACATTTCCAGCTGAGTTTTAAGCTTTTGTTAAGACCATTAAAAGTGAACACAACACTTCATCCTCCAAACATTCAGCCCACATGCTGAAATTGTTTCGACATCATAGCAAAGCAGAAAAAAAACAGAGGCATTTTTAAAGGACAATAATACACAGATTGGAGACGAATGAAAGGGAAAAGAAATAAAAAAAAGGTGTCTTTCTAAGGTGTTGAGCCTAAACAAGCCTCCAGAACAGCTTTGTCATATAGTTTACAGGTCTGTGAAAATCTAGAGGGATGAAGAGCGTTATTTCAGAAAATATTCCCTCATTTGGTATTTCGATGGTGGAAATAAAGAGCGCTATTTAACATCTTGGGCCGAAATGTCTCCGTTGTCCTTGCATTTCTCACATGTCTGTGTATGTTTGCTCTAAATGAGGCTCCAACAGAGATTAAAAACAGAACCTCAGATAAATGAAGTGGAGCAATGTCAAAACTACATGTCAGGTAATGTTAACACCTGGCCAGCTGACTTGCCGCTGTTTTTTTGTCTTTTTCCAAACCAGTCCGACTCACTGAATATTGACATTGACCTCCCGCTGGGGAACTACGACGCTTTGCTTCCTGTTGCTTTCCCTGTGTACCTGCAGGAGCAATAACTCCCAACATCCCATCATCTACTGCAGATTTAGACATTTTAGTCAAGGTCCAGCCGAAGATTCGGATTGGCACCAGAACCCTGCAGCAGTTTTCTGCGAGAAAAAATATCTTAAACCAACCTGCCTTGCACCAAACAACCCGACAGACATAGTTTGCGACTAGTTACGGTGGAATGTTTCCAGCACCAGACTTGGATGTAAGCAAGCGACACAGAGGCCAGAAAGAAGTGAGGATAAATGAACAGAAGACAAGAGCAAGCGTCATGCCGATGCCTGCGGGCAACATTTTTTCTCGACGTACTTCAGGAGCATTTAGCAGCTAAAGGGCCAGATATTTCCCTCAGGAGTAGGTTAAGACCAGACTCGAGTTAAATGGAGAGTGAATATTGGACTTCCATTCATCAGGTGGACAGAAACACAACTCCAAATAAACGCTTATTTTATTATTTATAAATACATATTCATCACGTTGTGTTTACACCTCGTTCCACTGCCCCCGAGTGTCCAACGAAATCATTTAATACTGCTTTCACTATAATTGGATTTAAATGGGTGAAGAATAAATGGAAACTTACATAAAAGTTTTCCAAAAAACGGTCTTTGTCCTTTGCAATCTGTTTCACTTCTCCGTGGGGTTTCCGATCCCTGTTATATCTGTTGTAAAGCACAATGGCTGCCATGAGAATTGGTAAGTTCTCCTGCAGACCTTGAGAGTTTCTTCCTTTGGTGACTTAATGCACGAGACATTAAGTCCTGCAGGCTCTTAGGAATCCCACTTATCCCATGGTTCAACACCTCACTTTCCTTTTACACTTGCAAAGTTAATGTGCTGTAGATAAAATGAAGAGATCCCTCATGCTCAACAAGAAAAGAGGTGAGAGTTCCAGTTTCCAAAAAAACCTTTTTGTGCATATCATAATCCAGGAAGAGAGAAAAGCACAGCTGGTGCAAAATCATTTGCATCACAAACTCGATTGAATTCAGGAATCTAACATCACCAAGGCGACACTATAATAAAACCAACATTACAGAAGTAGAAGTCAATCCTATAAATGACATTTTGAATGTGCAATACATCGCCGGTTATCTCTTTTTTTTATTTTTGTAACTCCGACTTGTAATTTAAATTGAGATTAGTTGCTCTTTTGACTGTATCTGTATTTACCTCCGGGGAAGACAAATTCTACAACAAAACCTCACAACTTTACTCAATCAATTCCAATCTCTGCTGTGTCTGTCTGCTTGGTTTGAGCCCTCCCAGCGTCCGCCGCCCTCCCAGGCCGGCGGGACTGATGGTGGACAATGCACAATAGAGTGCTGAGTTGATTTCCTATTATCCGTGCTGGAGGAACTCTTTTGTCTGTGGACGGCCACTATAATGGAATGTAATGAGAGAATTGAGGTGTTGTGCAGTGCAACAAGAGGGCCAATTTCTTCTCTCTAAATTTGTTTGCGTTTCCCTCCTGAACCCGTTTTCCTCCTTGTGTCAGCTCCTTATAGTGTCAAAAACATCCAGAGATAGTGTGTGTCGGGGATTATGTGTGTTTGAGAAAGAGGGCGTACATGCAAATGTGTGTGCGTTGGTGTGTTACTTTGATTTTCCTCGTCTCTCTGGTCTCTATCTGTCTCTGAGATCAAATCACATTTTCTCATCTCCTCCTCTTTTCCATGCTGTCTCTCTCTCTTGTCCATCTTTCTCTCCCTCTCTCTTCATCCTCCCACTGTTTCTCTCTCTCTCTCTCTCTCTCTCTCTCTCTCTCTCTCTCTCTCTCTCTCTCTTTCCCCTCCCTTCTGACTGTTCCTTTGGGGCTTCTCTGGGTGTATCTTTCCTGTTTTCCTCGCCCCCATCCAATGCAATTTTCTCTTTATCAACATTTGATTTCCACCGAGTGAGTTGTCCTCTGCGAGAGAGACGGAGACACGGTAACCAAATAATGCAGGAAGCAGTATTTATCTAACTTCCCCCTCCTCTCTTTCAGATCTTCGATTTCTGTTTATCTCCTTCCACCTCTCTTTTTCTTTCTCACTCCCTCGGTCTCTCTGTCGCACATACTCAAACGTTTCCCCTGTGTCTTAACAGATATGCCCCCTCTTAAGACGTCTTTCTCGTATGGACTCTGGCTAATGTCTGGAGATCAGGTCTAGATATTGTTTCCCTTCCGCACATGTAGCACACAACAGGTGGAGCCTGAGTGGGAGGCACGACATGAGGCGGATTACACCGTGGTCACTCAACCTGCTCGGCCATTACCGACAGAAAGTCTCTCCAGTTTGATGTTTTCATTGGCATTTGTGTGTAAATTACGCCTGTTTTTGAACCTTGATGTTTGTTTTCTCTGGGTTTTTCGCCAGCGGCATGGAAACGTCATCAACACGCCCGCTCGCTCGCTGTGAATTATTCAGGCCATTAGGCTCCCTTCACACACGGGCTCCATTGGACATCACACAGACGCAGTACTCGGGAGCCGGCAGGATGAAGTCCGTTTCACGTCTAGTCCGAATAATTCGGACATTTACGTTCTCACGTACAGCTCCTCCGTGTAATGTCTCCATCATTTCAGGGTTGCAGTGCATGTGTGAAAGGAGATTTAGTTACTGTTTCTACGCCTGTCAATCTTTTTTTAATCCAGCATGGAACATACGCAGTATACAATGATCATGGTGGAGGATTTACAACTTGAAATTCCTTGTTCTTAATTTGTTTCATTGAAATGACATTGTTCTTGTATTGTAGTGTAGACAAAGGTTAGTCCTAGTATTATAAGTATGAGCCCACAGTCATTGGTCCATGCCTTCCCGAATGACACATAGCCCATAAGTGTTTTCTGATCCGACGGCACTATCGACAAGACAACATCGCTTTCAAATATAAAACATTTTCTGATCTTCGAGAAGCATCATGGTTTGGGTTTAAACAACTGCTTATGGTGAAAACACATTGTGGTTTATGTTAAAATTGTTACTTCATTGTTACTTTATTGGAGCTTTGTTGGCCTGCCGTGCCTGGATATGGTTACTAAGCCGTGATTTAGCAGTTGTTGTTTAGGTGAGGGGTTTAGTGAGACAATCAATTCTTTATGATCTGCTTTTTTTTTTTTTTCCGTTTCTGTTCAAGGTTTTTCTCGCCATCCTTGATTGGCTTTAATATGCTGAGCACCACCTCCACACAACCCTCCCACACACACACACACACACACACACACACACACACACACACACACAC
>CALSCE010010657.1:8813422-8828086 GCA_943593645.1 Bovichtus variegatus | reverse complement strand
TGTGTGTGTGTGTGTGTGTGTGTGTGTGTGTGTGTGTGTGATTGTGAGTTGATGGGAAATAGGCTCAGTCATGGTCGACATGACAGTGCCAAATCTAAACACGAGGTTTAAAGATGAGGGCCTTGGTAGAGCAGCAGCGGGTGCCAGCGGTTGTTCACCTTTTCCTCTCTCCGTCTCATGCTCTCTCTGGCCTCTGGTTTCACGGCAGTACGGAGAAGGTGACAGCCAAGAACACCACTGCAGTGTGCCTCAATGGAACTTCCTGTTTGTGTTGCACAAGGCGTAGTGATCTGATGTGTGTGTGTGTGTGTGTGTGTGTTATGAACACCACCGTTTTAATGCACGGGCACGACAACATAAAAGGGCCCACGAGGCTCTGGGGGGGAAAAAGTAAATAAATTAAATTCCCAGAGAGAAAGAGAGAAAAAAAAAATTCATGCTTTGACTCAATAATTACTTTGTGTGGTACTCCCGACTGTGTGTGTGTGTGTTTGTGTGTGTGTGTGTGTGTGTGCGCGTGCGTGTGTGTGTAAGCGCACGTCTGCGTGCATTATGTATGAGAGGGATGGATTTCTCGATAGATTATTACGAAGAATGTTTTTTTTTTGGTCAATTTTTACTTCCATTGTTGCCGTCATGAAGAATGTATTTTTATAGAAATACATAGAATTTGAAACCAAGAGGACGTGGTGATGTCTTCAGAGGCCAACCAACAGACAAACCTAAAGATGTTGATTTTACATTAATGTAGTCGTAGAAAAGTAGAAGCTGTAACTTTAACTTTGATTGGATGTGATTCAGTTGTGAATATTAGTGGAGTATAATAATAATTACGTTATTAGGAGTTTTCAGGTGTAATATCAGGAGCTGTGTGGACGTTAATGTTTCTCAGTGATTTTGTTTCACCATCCGTTGTGCCATCCGACCTCTACAGCTCATCCAGAATGCAGCAGTTTTCCCACGCCACACCGCTCCTCCGCTGCCTTCACTGCCTTCACTGCTTACCAGTAGCTGCTTCCAGACTCTGGTACTGGCCTACCGTGCTGTGAGTGGATCAGGCCCGTTCTACATCCGGGCCACGGTCAAACCACACACCCCAGCTCGCTCACTGCGAGTGGGACCCAGATTTCCCTCAACAAAAACCTTGTGTGTTTGCTCTCCTGGCTCCAAAATGGTGGAGCGAGCTCCCCATTGACGTCAGATCAGCAGAAAGTCTTCACACCTTCCGTCGCAGACTGAAAACCTACCTGTTTCGACTGCACCTCGGCCAATGAAGAAGAAAAAAAAAGAACAATAATGATAATAATTCTGTTATTTGTATGTAGCACTTACATCGGTCGGGCTTATTTGAAGCTGTTGTGCTGCACTTGTGTGATTACGCCTCTTTGAAGCTGATGTACTTGCAAGATTCTTCCTGCTCGGATTCGTCTCCTCATGATCGTTTGCACTAAGTCGCTCTGGACAAAAGCGTCTGCTAAATGTAATGTAATGTAATGTAATGTAATGCCATATCAGTATCTGATTTAGCTGGTACGGGGACAACACACGCAGCTTATTATTTTCAACTCACACCCACATTTCCAGTCCTATTACTGCCAGCTTTGCACATATCGCCGCACATCCGTTGCACGAAACCATGAAACGAGAGGACGGAGTCTTTGTGTCTGTCTCTGCAGTAATCCCGTCTTGTAACAGCTGCAGCTTTTACTGTACGTATACGCAACACGATGCAGTCAGCAGCACAATGTGCGTTTGTGTGTGTGCACGTGTGTGATGGTGACCTAATTGCAGGGAGCTGGGGCTGGCTGTTTCCTGTGTTTATTTTCTTGTCATTAGCGCCGCACAGAGTGGAAAGGCAGTTCCTGATCTTGGTCACTTGGACCCTCAGGTGACCAGGCCTTTCCATTTCGCTGGAGACGAGGTGAGAGGAAACAAAAACATAAACCCCTTTTACTGGGATTAAAAAAACATGGCAAAAGGCGAATAAAAAAAATATTAGTCACACTCGTCTGTTCATTTACTTATCGCTCTTAGCTGATGTCAAAATACAGGCGGGAGTCAGTTATTCCATGATGAAAATGTCACTTTTTAAATACCTCAAATGTGCTACATAAGCACCCCAGCAGCTCATATAAAAGAGTGTATGGTAAAATGAGTTTATGGTCAATTAATGGTGCTATGAAGCATTAACCACATTTGCCTTACAAACCTTGATGAAGATTTTCATTTAAGTATTGTAAGTATTTATTTTTTCTGCAAGTTGAATAAAGAGCAGGACAGAGCTGCTAAAGTTACCATGAAGCTGTTTTTTGAAGTAACCTGTAACCCCACAAACTAATGACGTTAGTTAATATTATGCTGCCTTGGTAGGATCAAGGTTAATACTGCGAGTGAATTAGACAACAACGCTTTGGCTCTTGAGTTTTCGCTTTTGAAAAGTAAAAAAAAAAAACACCCCTCAAACACTTTAAATTCAGCAGCAAACTTTGACAAACAAGAAACAGGAGCGCTCCGATGACGAAACAGGTCAACAACCCAACATTGGCCAAAACCAAGGAAATACAACTCGAGCCGTTAAAGCCTTTCTCAAATGCTTCCATTTTAGCAGGAATAAATGAATTGACTGGCACACAGACTATTAACTGGCACACAGATCATCTGCACATGACACGCAGAGTACTCTCCGTGGACAGGACTGAAATTATCAGACTACGAGTGTGCTGAAAAGCGCTGGATAATAGGGGCCCTCTCAGGTTGAGGGGGAAAGTCATTGACATGGTTGAATGACAATTGAAGGGCTTTTTCACTGAAATCACAATTTTCTTTCTGAGTTAGTTGGAGCCTGTTAGGTGGCATAATGAATAGGCCTAATGTGCTATGATCATTATCCTTTCACAGCATGATGATATCATTAATTGTAGTTTTTATTTTTTGCTGACAACAAATAGCAACTGTGTATTATACATTTGTATGCCAATACATGTATTTATCTTTGCTTTACATCTATCCTACTAGCCAAGACATGCGGAGGGGAAAGTGATGGTTTTATTGACTGGAATTGCTATTTACTTCTACTGGCACAGCATGAGGTAACCGAAAAACACCTCAACTTCCAGGAAGAACAAGGGAAAGGCATTTTCTTTAAGCATTTGACTTTGAAATCATGGCTCATCAAACATGGCTTTTCAATAATAACCCAAACTTGGCGGCTTCAGGTGTTGTTGAACCTGTGCCAGTCCCGCCCTGTAGAAACCTGTTAAATGAAAATGCCATCTGACTTCAGAAAAGACATGTTCATGCATTCGTGTATAGGTGTGTGCGTGTGTGTGTGTGGTGTCATCATGCATTCAAGGTGTGTGTGTGTGTGTGAGTGTGTATTTGCTTGTGTGTGACTGTGACCTTTGTCATTCCTCCCGGGACGCTAGAACTGGCAGCTCAGCCTTTTCCTTGAAGCCCTGGAAACAGAAAGACAATGCAGCGTGCAGGCATCCGTCTCCCATTCCTGTTGATGAAGCTTATTGAGCAAATATAAATATCTCATTCTCCTGCACTGCATGGATTCCTTAGTTTCGGATCTTTTGAGCACACAACACACACTCCAGATGAGAAAGGAGCTTCCCCACTGGGAGGAGAGAGGCAGAAGGAGAGAGCCCAAGGTTGAGTTTCAGGTCTGGTGGTTGAACTCCATGATCCTCGGATGCTGCCGGGCCCAGTGGCATGCCTGGTTCATCGCAACCTTCCTCGTGTTAACCCTCATCATTTCTTTCTGCTTTCTCTACCGTGTCATCTCGATCTTTTTTTCACACACCAACTCTAACTTTCTATCCACTCCTGCTCATCTTTCCAGCCCTCCTATCCTTACTTACCTCTCTATCCCTTTATGCTTCCGTGGTCATTCTTCCTTCCTCCCTCCCTTCCTTATTCACTCCCTCCCTTCCTCCCTCCCTTTCCTTACCGTCTGTCACTCTTTGCCTTCCTGTCTTTGTCAGTCTGAGCTTCCAGTAATTCATTTTTCAGGAAGTCTTGCTTTCCGGACTTGATAACACCTCACCTCTACTCTCAGCTGTTTCACACACAGTACAAGTCCAGCTAATATCAAATCCATAATACAATGCACATACTGCACACGCAACATGTTAAAAGAAAAGTCTGAATAGTTTGGGAAATCCGCTGATTCGCTTTCTTGCCAAGAGTTACATGAGAAGATTGACACGACTCTCACAGCTCTACTATCTAATATCAGGCTACAGCCAGGAGCTAGTTAGCTTAGCTTAGCATTGGAGGCAGACGGAGAGCGAGTACTTTGGTGATAATGCTACATTGTGAACAACACATCCGTGCAGGAGGAGAGCTAGTTAGCTGCTAGCAGCCGGTAGGAGACACAGGCCTGCTCGGCCTGATAACGGAGCTAACAGCTAACGTTGACAGAGTTTCCATTGACTTACATTATGATGCGTTTAAGCTCTATTCAGTAAAAATGACTATTTTTGGCGAGGGTAAATTATAACGTCACCGTGATGAGTTCAAAGGTAATCTTGTTAACTTTCTAACACTCGCTCTAATGTGTAAAATGTCGAATGTTTCAAACACCTGCCATTCACATTTATAGCATAGTTTGCATGTAGAACACTATTAGCACTTTTCTTATTTTTGCGACACGTTTTCAGTTCCTGCACTTTAATATGCATGCATTTCTGACCTGGGAGTTTTTAAAATGTGAAAGTAATTAATTGTGGGCTAAAATTCATTAAGTGTCTCTTTAAATACTCAAACTGTTTCATCAAAGTGTCATTATTTGGCAAGTAAATTTCTTAAGATGCTCAAGCTAATTAACTTTAATGATGTTCTATAATAGGGTTTAATTGTCATGCCAGCAATCAATTTGTCAGAGTAGGTATTGTATTCTTTTTTTTTTTTAATGGCAGACAATCTAATTTTGGAAAGAAACTGTGCACTGAGTGAAAATGTGGAGCATGCACACACACACACACACACACACACACTGACCATATGTTGATATTCTCATCATCTCTCGTAGCAACTTAATCTTGTAGGGCAGTTCTTTAGTTCCTAAATACTGGAATCTGATCTTGCACACTGACTCGCAGACATGATAGTAATCATCACTCTAAAGAGCTTAGCTAAGCTGCTTTTAACACATGATCAGCGCTACACACCCACTTCCATCAGTTCATCCAATTCTCAACCCAAACACTATGGTGCCAATTCCCAACAAGTGATACAATCTCATATCATTTAGCCTCTCCGTTTCTTCAGGGGGACTCTGGGATTATGTGTCATTCAACATGTGGATCTGCCATACTCCTCAAAAACAAGTCAAATTCTATCACGTAATATGTAAAGAAATTTCTCGCTGAAAGGGATGAAGTTGCCTTTGCTCGGACTTATGATCTGTGTTTTTTTTTTTTTTTTTTTGAACCAGGCCACGTTGCATATCTAAAGAGGATTATATTTTTAAACTCACAACAAGGGGAAGAGTGCCCGGCAGCACAAACCAAATATAAAGATTAATCTGTTTCTCCAGCCGAAACCTTCTGCCAGCCAGATGCAGGTGAAAGAGTCGAGTGTGATGTTTTCTCCAAACACCTTAACTGAGCCAGAACAACAATACGTTTGGGTCACGCAGCACTCTCGCCTAATGAAAAATAGATGTTCCAAATAAAATATAGATGCCCCTGAAATGGTACTACAAGTTTATATTACAAACGATTCTTGGTTGAAAGCAACATTAAACTGTCATCAAACAGCCTTGGATTAACAAAAAAAAGAGGCCTCGTTACACGTGGGTGCTCAGGAGAAATATATAATATATTTCCTCCCAAGGCTGAAAGAGCATGCTGTAGGTAGGATTTCCCCATGAATGTAGAGTTTTGGGTTCAAGGAAATGATTATTTATTGTGTATCAAGAAAATGTATTTGTGCTTCTTCTGGTTACAGAGCAAGCACACATCTAGCTTGAATTTTGTTGAATCAGCTATTAATTTATTCTCACAGCAAACTTCAGTTTCTTGCCTTGGCACATTCCCACTCGTTTGGGCAACTGGCAGGCTGAAGATGATGAGACTCTGGCCCATCACATTATTATTATTAGTATATATATTTTTAACCTTGCTTATGCAAAATGAGAAATTCACATTCCAGTTGTCTTATTATCTGGCGGGTTAATATTAGCCAATGTTCAACCTGCTTTCAGGAATCCCCTGCTTTTCATTCAGAGTTGGAGGGTTCACTGGACTGAGCAGTCAGTAAAATTATTTATTTATTTATCCCGACACGTACAGAAAATGTGACGTGTGGGTCTGCAGGAATGGGATCTGACATTGTGACTCTGAAGTACCACCAGTCTGATTCTGCAGTTACATTGTGGTGTTATCAAAAGGAGGCCTCAGTACAGTACAGCAGCAGGGGAAGTGCCGCGGCCTTGGCGGTGGTGAGCGTAGACTGTTATCTTAAGTAGGATATCCCAGGTCAAAGGTCACCCAGCGCCGGCAGGATATCCTCCCCTTCTCTCCTCTCGTACTGATCTGTCGTCCACCCTCGCACTCAGCACAAACGTCTATTTGAAAAAATGATGTTTAATCCTCTTCCCAGCCTTTAAATCCTGACTGTGGGCTGAAATAATTTCAATTCTTTCCACTGTGGTCTCATCCGCCACCTAACAATATGAGGCACATTGCTCCACTTGTTTCAAGATAAAGCAACAAGACGACAGTTGAATTGAACAAGTGGAAAAGTCTCAGCCCCGCGGCACATTCTCTCACACCGTTTCACGAAAATGGATGACTTTGAAATTGTATTACTTCTACGGTAAATAATTTGTGAGATGGATACTTTTTTTTTGTTCCCAGTCCCTTCTGGATCATGGAGGCTAAGCATTTAGAACTGGTACGAGCTGCCAAAGTGTCACGTGTGTGTGTGTGTGTGTGTGTCTGTGTGTCTGTGTGTGTGTGTGTGTGGGCAGGAGTGTGTGCGTTCATGTCAGTATGCGCTGAGTACGGCTACACAAACTTGTTCTTTCTTCTTTTTCTTTCCACCTCTTCATCGAGGAATACTCCAGATCTCAGGCTCTGTGCTGGCCGTAGTCATGGACACAGATAGCATCGTTGCAATAAGCTTGCACAGATAATTTGTTTTTCACAGGGGGGGGGGGGGGGGGGGGGGGGGTGGCGTTCTGACCAATTATAAGTACTAATAACTGTCTCTCATTATTCCCAATGAGTGTTTACAGGACAGTCACACGACCACAGCCGTGAGTCCGTCTGCAAACACACTCCCATTGAGCTACTGTTCCGCTCAGCGTTATAATAACTCTTGCTGCCGTGAAATATGGAGCCTCCTTTCATACCTGCCCTCAGCAGAAAACAGAAAAGAAGGCATTAAATATTGAAGTGTAGACCATTAGGAGCTTTCCCCTCAGCTTCCCGACATGCCATTACTCTCCGCGGCCGACTGTAAGCCAATCCCGTTCCCTTTTGCCTGTCGCGTTTCCTGAAACTCCGCCTGTGACGACATCGTTGCCTTTAACGGGCGGCTCGAGCACTTCTCTCACTTCTGTCGGGAAATGAGTTTGAAATGTTTACATGATGACCAGAAGGGTCATTTGAAATTGTAAAGCACTGTAGTACAAAACCCTCCGAGAGTCCTGCTGTGAGCCAATCAGTGATGAATACACCATGTCACCTTGTCTTGACCTGCAATTGCATATTTACAAGTGGCCAATAAAAGGCGGCTTAATTGAAGTGCTATCTATTTTTGAACACTTGACCCTGACAGACTGACAACAGCACTTACTCTAATAAAACATGCGGTAAACCTGCTGAGTGGAGGCTTCACATATTGCAAGCTGGCCGGATGGGAAAGTTTTCTTCGGTGTCCTACTGTGCGTGCGTTGGTCTGAAAGTGCCCGCTCAAAAGCACTGAACAATAAGCTAAAATCCATTCATAACCCAAAGTGGAACGTCTCTCAATATCTTATGTGCGCATCTATTTAGATAAAGGGAAAAATTAATCGTTATATCAGGGGACATTTAAAATACACTTGGACTAAAATTATGCAGTAGCCTATGATCGCTCCCATGTGATGCAAAAATAATGAGAAGGCAGAGACTTTGAGCTAGATTCTGTTCATTAAAAAACATAAGGGGGAGTTCATGGTGGTTTCTGTACAGATTGTCGCGCTTTTCTTCACCAAAACTGTGTTTTCAGAGCTCTAAATCTCAGCGGGTCAAGACAGGTGAGGGCTGGGGAAATAATGTGGACGCGATGACCTTCACTGACTTGTTTTACATATTAAAGTTATGTTAATTGGGTAGTTGCTGTGCTTACGAACAGCCTACGAAATGTGTTCTCTGCAGTGGAGTACATCATAGCGAAACTAAAAGACACAGTTCACAGACTTGCTAAGCAGGAAAGCTACAAAATTTTAAGCACCAAGTTACATCGGTGCTTTAATGCACTTATGTAACTTTTTCTAAACGGCTTCTGTGGCCGCAAATGGTAATAACAGGATAACGGTTTATGCTAAAATGACCCAAAAAAAAACAGTAAAGATAAAAAGCAGAGAAGAATTATAAAGTCAGCAGAGTGATGCTGTAATGTCCATTACACGGACATGATTATTTATAGTTTGATAGCACATAGATAGACGTTCAGCAGTGTGAGGAAGAACCTCGCGCTCCAATCACAGCAGCATTAAAATCCTTCACACCGGAGCTAAATATTCATGCTGCGCACATATATATTTATATCTAAGGTTGGGGCGAGGCCTTCATTATTTGCTTTGAAATTTTAGAAAGTGATTTACCAAATTTCACCTAAACAATTAACTGTTGTCTGCTTTCTCACCTCTAGATGTGGTGTTCTGGGAAGGGAAAACATATTTGTGTTTAAGTGCATGGAATTTATTGCCATGTAAATTTGACTCTTTAATTAAAAAAAATTTTTTTTACTCGATCACCTGGGGGCAACCCATCCATTCATGTTCTCTAACAGAGGCACTGCTGGCTGATACAGAAAGAATACAGTAAAAGAAAGGGGTAATGAGGGTGGAAGCGAGGCAGGAGAGCAGACAGAAGTTTAGGAAGTTCAAGTGAAATTAGATATGCAGGACCAGAGAACACTGAACCGAAAAAGAGTAGCCGAAGAGAAAAATACCCCCAGCCATTTCTGTGTTACTACACAGAGCTGTATCCCCGCAACGCAGACAGCTCTGCGGGCCAAACAGTGTTTTATTCATGCAAAAGCCGTCACAAAAAAAGTGATAGGAATCAAGGCTGTTCAGGCTGTTGCTCAATTATTCATCAAGCAGAGAAATATATCCTGATTGAAGTTGCTTTGAACTTAGGGCATCATTTTTCACAGCTGTATTTTTTTTCTCCTTTTCTTTTTTTCAGCTGTGTGTAATGCGCCGCCAAACGTAGCCGACTCTCAGAGCCACCCCACCACCCAACCCCTTCCCCACTGGGACTATGACTGTTAATTTATACCAATTTCAATTATTTATAATGCAAAAACCTATTCATGCTAAATGAAGACCTCATAATGCCTTAATAGCCAGTGAGCTATTCCCTGCTGCTTGTGCATATTATGTTCAGTTTTGACATGCTGCGAAATTCAATTGTTGGTCTTTGACATGTTATGAAGTGAATTTGAGATTATTATGCCGCGCTATTATGCTGGCCACTTCTGTTTTGATATCTCCGTCGTGTTTTCTTTTTTTAATTCTGTGCTGCGGCTCCTCATCAGAAGACTGCACAGAAGGCGAACTTGCATGTGAGACCCTCGTTTAAATGGCTGCACACTCATACTCACACGTATACAGCAGAGGAGCGCCATAGCGTTGTTCTCTCTCAAAGAGTATTTCCACTCCAGAGAGTAAGTGTGCACCAGGAGAAGACTGTCTTTATGGAACATCCTCTGAGTTGTTACTTTCATACACCTCACTGTGGCTGGATTACAGCCCCATAAAGTATAGGTCCTTTGGTTTGTTGGAAGCCAGCAATACTAAAGTTGCAGCAGCTTAACACGTGCATTTGTTTCACTCCGTTTTCTTTTGCCACACAGACACACACACACACGCGCACACACACACACTTTCATGTACATTTCTGCTTG
Organism: Bovichtus variegatus; assembly: GCA_943593645.1. Lineage (NCBI taxonomy): Eukaryota > Metazoa > Chordata > Actinopteri > Perciformes > Bovichtidae > Bovichtus > Bovichtus variegatus. The sequence continues at coordinate 8,817,952 of CALSCE010010657.1, read as the reverse complement.
CCTTAGGGGAATCTGAACCCATTTTTTCCGAACTCACATTCTCTGACACCACGCTGATCTGAGTGTCAAACTGCAGCTCTGTGGAACATGAAGCCAGTGTCTAACATGCCTTCCCTTCTTTCTCCCTGGAACCCTTTTTTCCGACTTATTTCTTTCTATCCTATCCCTCCTCCCCTCTTCAACTCTTTACCTCCTTTTCCGTCACTTTCCCCTCCTGTTTTCCCTCTAATCATCCGTCTTTCCCCTATCTGTCCGTGGACAGCCTTCATCAGCAATCCAGATCTTATTTCAGTGTGAAATAAAAAAATGTAAAAAACCCTGGCAGGTCCTGTCCCAGCGGTGGAATAAAAGCGGGGCGCTTCGTGTCGTGTCATTTGGAGGCGAATGACACAGATTCCTCCACTGGCACGAGGCCTCCTATTAAAAGGCCATTACGTGGCGGGGGTGCGTGGCTTGTTTGGGTTTGTTCACACACTCGTGGGCTGCAGCCTTCCATTCCACCTCCTCTCTGTTATGTTTTTAATGTGTGTGTTTGCGTGTGGCTGGAACCGTCCTCACTTCCAAAGAGTAGCATTTTTATTTCTTTTTTTTTTAGCTCTCGCTTGTGTTTAGATTTCCGGTTAAATCAGGATAACTTTGAGGTTAGGCTACAGCAGGGATCCATTTTCTCTATGATTTATGAAAGTTTAACACGCATTTCCCTATAATGGAGACATATCTCACTCGCTCTACAAATGTGCATGCTCTGATCATATGCACGCGTCATTTCTTTGCATGAAAGTTTATTGTATATGTGTCTTTATGACATGCGTGTTGATAAAGCTGCATAAGTTGAAAAACTTGCAAGCTGCTTACTATCTTGACTGACGAGATATCTCCCATGCATTGCCCAGATTTCCAACATGAAGGCACATATAAAATATTTACTTGCTGCCAGAAAGTAAACAAGAGCCCCTTGCCTGCTTGTTGGGACCAATCAAATGTGTGGGCCAAGGACATGAAAGCCTAAGACAGCATGTGGAGTGTGAGTGCTCATTTTCCACTTGTGTGAATGTTTCTGCGGAAAATTAGCGCGCACGCAAGTGTTTACCTCCTGTCTGTGTAATAAACCTGTATCAAAAGAGCCACGAGCGCCGCGTGGCACCCTGCAGATCCCACACGCCGCAGGCCTCTGCTGCTGCATTTGTCTCTGTGAGACGAAGAAAACATGGCAATTTCTGCAATCACAAGCATGAAAACATGCCCTAGTGGTAATGTTTAATTCCCGGCCTCTGTTTGAAAAAAAAAAAAAAAAAAAAAGCGCAAATACGCTCACGTCTCCCCGGAACGAGAAGCACCACAAAGAGAATCCTTCTGTTTAAAATATAGGTTGTTGTTTATTTAATTCGCTTGCATCACTATTTCTGTTACCAGGGGAACACTCAATTAAATGGGTTATAGTTTTATTCCGTTTGTTTGGTTAGTGTGTTAGCGCTGGAGTGCTAGTTTTATCTCAGCAGCGCCTGCATGATTAGCATATTCCATCATGTTAAACAAATAGAAGACAATGAGGGCCTTAGGGATGAGGGGCAAACATGTGCACAGCATACAAAGAGATCAATCTGTTTCCAGTGGCACACAAAGGCCTGTTGTTGGAGAGCCCCTCATTGGCTATGCATTAGAGATTGATGGAGTTCTTCTGTTGTCAGACTGACTTTAACACCGCCAGTGCACTCGCTACTGTGTAAGCAGTGGCGTGTCGGTGGTGGTTGGGGGGGGGGGGGGGGCACTGCGGCGCTCCCTCACTTCCTATTAGGAAAAGTAATATTGGCGTTTGTGCTGCAGAATAAAATCAAAATTGACAACATCAAATAAAATGATTGAAAATTCTATTTGAAAATGTTTCTTGTGTGGCTCTGCACAGGACACTTCATTGTACGTGGTTCTCATTCCTATGCCCTGCTGCTCTGTCACTGCAGCTCCACATACTAGCACACCACTTTAGCCCCTGTGTACTTACATGCATGAGCCAGTGATAATTGGCTGATAGCCATGCCTGCTGATGCGGCAGGCTGTTATTACCCTCCTGGATGCAAAGAGCCGGATCGTAGATCCCGATACTAATTTTAGGTCGCCTCCGCTCGATCCCTATCAAAAAAACCCGGGCTCTTAATAAATAAGCGGCTCCTTATCACGCTGCCTATTAAAAACTGCAATCTCCACTGTGGGAGCTCACGTATCCTTGTCAAAAGAGTCGTGTGGGTGTGGTAGATGCAATGCTTGAATGATGCATGCATGCTAAGTGCACATGGTTTATTTCCTTTTCTGTCCCTCCTTGGCTACTTTACCCCCATGACTCTCCAGCTCATTGTTACTCTCATTTTTTAATTGCATGTATTGCATCACATCCTGAGCCAATTAACTACCCATTCTCCCGACATGGGTGTCTACAGAAGATGAAATCTCTTCATTGTGACCAGCCAATCACATGCAGCATTATTTACCACAGGAGCAACGGTTGTGCTCGAATCTATCATTATGAAGTAAATGTTGATTGCACAATGTAATGGCTGTAGAACAATGACACCATCGGCGTTTGGATCGGTTCCCTGCAAGCCTCGTTTTAGGGTTTTATAGGATCTTTTTCCTGTTTATTTTGGTTTTACTGGTTTAACTTCACAGTTTTGGTTCATTCTCAGCACTCCCGTCAAATCATAAAGTAAATATTTGACTTACATTCATCAGGCGTCTCACAATGAATGCTAATGTTGCACTGTGTCTGCTGGATGTGTAAATATGCTCTTTGTGCACATTAATCACTATTTTGGTTTCCAATTTAATGTAAATGAGCTAATTTTCATCTGTAGTCACTGGGCAGGTTTTTATAAACTAGTGGCCTAATGTCATCAATACCGAGCTTATACAATGCAATACATAACTACTACTAAAAGTAGCAGATATGTATAAAAGAAACAATTAACAACTAATGCATGAATGTTTTCTTATTTTTCTAAAGTATAAAAAAAAGCAATAAAATCCTACGTGACAGCAAAGTCTGTTCTTACCCACCTGAGTGTGTTGAAGAATTGTGTTTGATCTTTAATTGGATGCGCGTGCCATGCAATTTGCAATTTGCATATGACAGCATCCCAATAATACCATATTAGTGCAGAAGATTTAAGTGCCATGTGCAAACCACAAACCCACATGCCACTGACATTTGACAGGCAAGACAAAAGAATAAAGGAAAGGAAATGCCACCTCAGGGCAACACAAAGAAAAAATATGACTTTTCTTCTGCATATATTAAAACTTAATTTAATTAATGAAGTTTCATTCTCTTCACAAATTAATGACATTTTCAATGAAATAAATTCTTCTTTAAAAACACAAGAAGTGCGTTCATGCGCGTACGTGCGCGTACGTGCGTGTGTGTGTGTTTGCATTTGGGCGTACTGGTCTAATTTTGTTGTCATTTAGGCTGGATCTAATCATCTTTTTTGAAATTTTAATTATTGAATGAATAATTGGAAAGAAAAAAAAATAATAAAATAAATATATATAAATATATATATATATATTCTGTGTTTTCATAAGGTTAATTGCTTTTTCATCATCATTATTATTATTGCGCAGCGCGAAATGCAGGTTGGCTTTTGTGCGTATTAGGATTCGTGGGGAAGTATTGATGAATGCCACAACAGTTCGTAAATTGCTTTCACCGTGTAAGATCAAACATGTGCACACGCACAGTTCATGCACGAGGCCAAATGACAGTACGTAGCATCAGTGCCCGAGATGAAGTAGTGTGATTACTCAAGTTTGGTTTTCTCTAAAGCAATCTTCTAAGTTTATTTTGAAAGGTTTGATAATAAGTGCTCTCTCTTTATTGGATAGGAAGACTGTTCAGTCGTGGGTGGCTCTGACTGAGAGCACTGTTTGCCCAAACTTGTCTGTACTGAACCACACAGTCCCAGCTGGCAGTTGCCCTTGTAGCCCTGCCACTACTATTCCTCCAAATTAAGAACTGACTCAGTGTTGGAAGTGCAAGCCCATGTAAAACCTTAAAGGCAAGGCGAGCATCTGCCAAGTGTTTCAAACTATCAAGATAAAATAAATTGGACTTTTGTACTATATGGAAAAAAGTGGCCAGAATATCAGTTATTCCAGGTGTATGTATGGTTTGCTGAAAATACATATTTTACTTAAATACATTTTAGAATGGGGGACTGCTTTTATACTGTGGTTTATAAACGTTAACCACTATGTATTTCACACAAAGGAAATAGGCTGTGATGTATGTCTGCTGAAGCCTTTTGGAGGTGTGCGTGACGAATCCAAATCCTGCTAACTCAGAGTTCAGGTGTTTCTTTACAGAAGCCTTTTACTCCATTACTCTTTCCCTCTCTTTCTCTTTCTCTCTCTGCAAGGGAACCGGCTGAAGGCTGCAAATGCCCAGCAGTTTATCAGAAAAGGGAAGATTACACAAAAGATACTGTACACCCCCGCCCCCCTCTATCTGTCTCTCTCTCTCTCTCTCTCTCTCTCTCT
>CALSCE010010657.1:8744644-8813412 GCA_943593645.1 Bovichtus variegatus | reverse complement strand
TGTCTCTCTCTCTCTCTCTCTCTCTATGTCTCTCTCTCTCTATCGCTGTCTCTCTGTCTCTCTCTTTCTCTCTCTCGCTCTCTCTCTCTCTAATTGTAATCTAAACGTCTGGGTAAACAAGGAAATAATTAGAGGTGAAGAGCTTTCATAAACACATCTATAAAAATGTGCACTCACATTCAAAACCAGACATGCATCCAGAACATGCACTTGCCAGCTCCTATGTACACACACAAAGCAGCAATAATCCATGGGAACATTAAAACAACACTGCCCTGTTGCTATCAAAGGATTACAAAAAGCAAGTATTGAAAGGAGAAAAGCCCGGAAAATAAAACATTTGATGGAGGATAATTGTAGGTTTAGTCCATCAGTGCAGTTTGTTTTTTATAACAAAAATTTATAGGGCGTATAGTTATTTTGCTGTGTGCTTCATCCACATTTTTGAACACTGTGTTTATGCAACTCGATGTATTTGTCCAAAGAAAATCAATCAATTACACACACACACACACACACACACACATACAGTATGCGCCTGCATGGTAAGACGGACCCTCAGCAGTTGGCATGGATACGCCCAGTTTCAATGCAACACAAACTCCCAGCTTCTGCAGTTGGAGATGCCGGGGATAGTTGGCGGGGCAGAACCTGACCCTGAGAACGGTTTCCTCTGGTTGCATCACTTCGTGTCTTTGCACTCGATCAGAGAGCCTAAAACATGCAAACATACACAAAGCTGTAGCTGACTGATGCCTTTGTAGCATAAAAACAACAGAGAAGCTGAGAACAAAAGCAATCTTCCAAATGATGCTCACGGGTGCTTTTTAAAAAATTCCATAATTGCTGTCATTTTACACAATTTGTCTGTTGATGCCTTTTTACCACTGAGAAGTGAAGTTATTTTTTTCTCCATGAACATTCACTGAATCCAGTTTATCTTTTTATTTGTGGCACGTCACCTTGATATCAAGATCTGCACAAATTGGCGCAAAAGACAGAATTTTGTTCGAGTAATAAATAACGGCGACATAAACTGTTTTTATTTCACACACAGAGAGAGATGCAAGCTCCACAGCTACAGGCAATATCACATTTAAATACTCCACTGCACAGACAACAGGGGAAGAAAATCAGGAGGAAAAGAGATGCAAACCGGAACAGAGGAGGAAGAGGGAGATCGATAGTAGGAGTAAGAAGCAGACACACAGTGCTGAGGAGGGGTGATGGGGAGCAGAAAAGGGGAGGAAAGAGTTGATTTCTAGGGCGGTGCCTCCCTTGCATTTGAGATGGGGTGGAGACAAATAGACAGGGACGCGTTTGAAGTCAAGACAGGCTTTTCTTCACTGAGCTCCCCTATCTGATGACAGAGAGGAGGGATAGATGGGGGAGGGACAGGGGAGTTTAGGTGAGCCTTTGTGTCTGGGGAACAAGAGAGTAACAAGCTTGTAAATATTAAATGGAGAAAATGAGAAATTGAGGAGGAGAGAATGAGTGCGGAGGAAAAACAAGAGGCGGTAACAAAGAGCGACAAGAAGAAAGGGAGACGTGGCGAGAAGATGGGGATTTTTCTGAAAGAAATTACAGAGAGTACAATCAGGCGGTGAGGAGAGCGAGAGACAGAGACAGCTATTCATGTTCCAGGATGCATTTAGCACCCCTCCGCCTCAACCTGATTGAATTTTAAATTCGGTCACAAAGTATGTTTTATTAGCATGCCAATATACGCATAAGAGCGTTATCATTTCTGCCTGCCTGAAGAGAATTTAGCTTAGCACTTTATGAAATGACACTTTTGCACGATTGCCAAGCAATCATGGGTAGGAGCCTAAGGGCTGTTGCAAATGGTTACAATTAAACATATTAATAGGGCTCAGATTACACTACTATCCACATAATCACATTGCTTACAGTGCTTATCTGGTGGGATGTCTTGCTATGAAGCGGCTCTCCACCTCCGCTGTTATTACCCAGCCTCGCATAAGGAGCTAATCGTTTGTCATTACACTATCACACAGTATCTGTTGCTGGCAGTAAAGTCAATAAAAAACAATTAGACATCCATTGGAGAGTAGCTGTTTCTTCCATATGCATGCAGAGTGTGTGTCGGTGTGTACAGTATGGGTGCAGACCTGGGTTTCTGCAGTCGATGTGCAGGTGAGATACGAGATGAGTGGCAGCAGGGAGCTTTGAGAGGAAGCCGAGAGCTGCGGAGGAAACAGAATCCTCTCCGACTTCAAAGTTCAGGAGCCGAGGCCTTATCTGTCCACTGACTTCTGTCTTATATTGTCACGCTCGACACACCACACTATGGTCCTTTTGGAGTGCTACTATAATAAGCCTACATATGATGTGCTTAACACCATACATTATAGCATCTGTAGTGTGCTATAATTATCTTTCTAATACAACATAATAATACAATAATAGATCGATTTGACGCTAAACTGTACTGTATTGTGCAATACTACACCATCACTATACTATACTCTATAGCTTATACTATACTATATACTGCCGTCACTGAATACAGTTTAGTATTATAGCACTTTACTGCTTTATGCTATGCTGTAGTTTGTGCTCTAATGTGCTCTATATGATGTTTTTCCATGAAAATTAAGTATTTTAACATTCAAGCTTTTTTCAGGAAAATTAAGTTTTTTTTCACGTCCAAGCTTTTTTCAGGAAAATATTTAGTATTTTTTCACATTCAAGCTTAATTCGTGAAAATTAAATTTTTTTTCACGTCCAAGCTTTTTTCATGAAAATTAAGTTTTTTTCTTAAATACATTTTGTTCCATGAAAATAATTTTTTTTTTCACATCAAAGCTTTTTTTTTACTTGAAGTTTTTTCCATGAAAATGATTTTTCATAAAATGTTCTTTTACCTGACCTGGTCTTGAGCCATCGATCCATCTTGTCAGTTGACGCTCTAATTGACCGCGCAGATCAATTATGACATAAGATCGTAAAACGAACCCACGTAGCTACGTAGCTATGCTACATCTATGCTACACTCTATACTAGTCATTTTAAAACAATTTGAGAAACACTTTTAAACTTATAATATATTCATTTAAAATGTGACATTTTACCAATATACTCACACACGTACGTAGCATACGTAAAGTATGCTACCATTACATTTACATTATGGAATAATTAAATGATATGTTTTGCACTTTATTGTGTGTTTTGTAATGCCTGCCTCCCCCCGGTCCGTAGAAAAATTGTCTTGCATGAAACCGGTCCGCGGTGCGAAAAGGTTAGAGACCAATGCTTTATACTACACTTTACCTTAATGTGCTGCTCTATAAATGCTCCATATTATACTGTCCTGTCCTCTACTGTTGTGTACTACACTGCACCACTGTGTGCTGTGCTCTGGTGCATTGTTGTTTTGTTTTAAAGTGCTTTACGTCATACAAAACTTATATTAAACATTAATGCTGTAATTATGTCGTTGTTGGGATTGCTGCTACTGTTTTGCATAGAATACCAAGTTATAAGAACGTGCGGTGATTCTGCAGCTGCTCCTCAGTATGACTGTCTGGCTTCAGTGCTGCTGTCTATCTCTTTGTCTGTCTGGAGGCAAGTCGCACAATGATATTCATTAGGCCTCTTCCTGCTGCCTGATAGGCCAATTGTTTCCCACTGATGCAGTGTGGGAGAGATCCGCACCAGGGGCAGGCTGTGTTTGAAACACCAGGGGGACAAGCAGATAGCAGACATGTTGAGAACAGCGTCAACGCGTTTTCTTTCCAAAGGAAGAGGCAAATCTGTCAGATAAAAAAGTACAAGTCCGTGCAAGGCTTTGAAGGCCAAAGGCAGTCAGCTCCACACTTATCAGGCTGCTGCTGACAGTAGCGACGAGCTAATGGGCTCATCTGCAAAGCATATTGACAGCGCGGCTCGCTTCGATTCCGCAGCAGACTAGTCAAAGACAGCGTTGTGCTTTATTAGAGGTGAGATGTGACAGTTTGAGCGCTGTCTTGCAATTCCATGTTTCCTTACTCATCTAAAGACCCGACAAAAAGAAAAAGAGGAAACTTCGGTGTTCACGGAATTATTTTTCACCCATACGGCGTTTGTGAAAGAGCTTTTCCTGCTTCAGATCAGAATTGCGCGTGTTATGAGGATGATGGCTGCTGGATAACAGATCTTTGGTTTGCCATTCAAAAGGAATACAGAGGCAGGAGATTTCATGTTTGCAATCTCAACAACACTCTATAATTGCCAAACTGTCTATAAAGCTACTGGGTGAGACTGCCATTTGTGCTGTTGTTGTGGGGGGGGGGGGAAACAACTCATGCCTGCAACCGCAGTGTCTTTGTTGTTTTCTTGTTTGAATATAAGTGATCTACGGTGATAATGTTACATTCACAAAAGGTCGTTCTCGTCCTCTGCCTTGTCTCATCAGCTGCTCCCGACCGCTCTATCCACCAGCACATGACTGAGGTCCTGACATTTGGGCGAAGCGCAACAAAAAATTCACTTATCAAATCAAAGAAGCGGAGCAGATTTCATTAGGCGCTCCCTGAATCCTGCCGCTGTTTATGAACCAGTTATAGATTTAGCAAGCCAACAGGGATCATCGGGATTACGTGACAAGACAACTGAAATTATTCATTATCTTCCAAGTCTTATTCGAAGATTACAAAAAACTAATTATGAATCATGGTAACAAGCTAGAACTGTTTTTCTCTCCGTGCCCAAGGTCGCATCCCCAATTAATGTTTGCAGAGCAGTGGGTGTGATCCCTGTGGGCGAGACCAGCCACTTCTCCTAAAACCGTCCTCTCCTGTGTTCTTTTATCATCTGCGCTCATCGTTGGCTTGTAAAAATCTGTGTCGTGTTCCTCTTCGCTGCTACCGTAAATCTGGTGCAGGGTAAGGGTATTGTCCGGTGAGATACCGTCTATCAACTGGATGTTCAAGGTTAAGAGAAAAAAAAGAAAAATGAAAAAAAGGCAAACTAGTGCTTTGCTCAAACGTTGAGTAACTGTCCTAATGTTTGAGTGCTTCTCAAAAATGGATGCCAACTTGTTTGAGCTGCCCCCCCCCCCCCCCCTCCCATAAACAACCCTAACCATAACCCTTTGCTACCTTACATATAAAATATTTGCAAATATAATAATATGCAACAATTACAATAATACAAAGCCATTATCACGGTGATTGCATTACGTCCAATAACATACCACGGCTTTTTCTTCAAATGTGCCCACTCTGATTGGAATTAATGGTCTAGTAGTGTAAGGAGTAGTTTACATTGAGAATGAACACAATGAATAATTCTACTTTCTGGATACAGCATATTTTAAGAGCACTGGAAAAATGTAACTCTTCTAAAAAAAAACAGTTAAAGACTAAGCTTCAGAGAGAAAGAGCAGAGGAGCTACGTCACTCAAAGGCCTGACAGTATATAATCCATATAATCTAGTTACCAAACTGATCATGAGACCAGGTGAATTGCTTTGTCTGAATTATGAAGTTGGTGTGAGACGAACCCAAAACAGTGTAAAAAGGTCATGAAACCAAATTAATGAGCTGAAAGATGCTAAAACGCTCTGTGGAGCTTTGAGGAACCGCTGAGTCAGGTGATAACTCCCCTGGGATTATTACCATGAGCCACTCCTTTCACATTACAAGTAGTCTTTTGATCAATTGTTAATGTAAAAAAAGACGATTAGAGCAGTCCTTTATACCGTCTTTTTCATGGTTTGTTAATAATGCAGCAAAGCATTTATTCAGCCTTCACTTTTTTCACCTGCGAACGTGTAAATTCCAGCGTCTGTCGCATTGACTTCCGTCTTACAGTCTTCACCTGAATGACTTGAGTCCACGCGCGCGAACAGACGACGTGTCTGTACACAAAGCACTGGATCTGTACGCGCTCCACACAAGCCGCAGCTGCTCCTGCCCTCAGAGCTCCACGCAAACAGTACCAGGAGACCCCAAGACATTGTAAATGAAAGCCAGTAGAAATGACACTAGCAATTATCAGAACCTGCCTGCAGAATTTGAGGGAATTAGCAACTGTTTCCATCAATAAAACATTAGTGGATTAGTGGTCAATTTGCTGTGTTTTATTGACAAATATTTAAGGCAGATCGAAATGCAATCACGGGGAAACTATCACTTCTCAGATTAATGGCTCACTTCTGTTTATCTTTCCCTCTTTAATTTTATTTATCTCTTTTTTTCTCCGCTTTTTTTCTGGCAGCCAGATGCTGTCCTATACAGGGTAATGTAACCACTCTCTTTTACATGGGCTTCATTTCCGTCAGCACTCTGGCAGGAGACTAACGGCTCAGTGACGTTATTAAGATGACAAATTGCTGTACAATTTGCTGAATGTGAAGAGCACATTCAACTTCCTGTTGACTCACTCCATTACGGGAAAGGAGGGGTGAGAGGAGGGGTGAGAGACGAGGGGAGAGAGGAGGGGAGAGAGGAGGGGAGAGGGCTCTGCTCTCCAGAACTGTGGGAAAAGCTGCTGGAGTGACTTGGATTAATATATTGATACATTGATGAAGATTTGTGAAGACTTTTTAGTTGCTCTTGATCAGCTTTGTACATTCATTAAAGATTTTAATTTGACGTTGTACAGCAACATTTAAAAGAACATCTTTTCTTCTGTCCTGAATAACAAGCACGTTCTTATTGGAGCTGCAGTCCAGAGGAAGAGTTTGTCCTGAAGGCTGTGGAAGTTGCAGCCCCCGTCTCCCATTTTCCCCATGTGACCTGAATGCACCATGAGACAAGGAAAGGGTGGGTCTCTGCTTCTTCCTCTCTTCCTCCTTCCCCGGGCGTGGCAGCAGCAACACCTCAGGGCTCCTTTCCCCTTCTCTCTGATATCCTGCTCCCCCCTCTCCCGGCTCTGCCTCCCTGCCCCCGGCCTTCCCTGCTTTTTGCCGCTTGATCGCCCCTACACGAGCTGCAACTCCCAACTTTTTTTTTTTTTTTCTTTTTTTGTAGATGGGGGGTGTCGTGATGAATTTACAAGGCACGCATACAGACAGTGGGCAGGGTAGAGACACACTTATATACACAGTGAATGACTGTGTGTGTGTGTGTGTGTGTGAGAGAGAGAAGGGGGGAGAGCAAGAGACTGTGAAGTTAATTAGAACATCCTGTGTCTACTTCTCTCTCTCTCTGTCTCTCTCTGTCTCTCTCTCCCTCCCCTCTATCTCTAAGAGGCTTTGATGTGGCTTAGTGCCTGGAAACTTAATGAAAAATGTATAATAGCCTTTCCGTTCACTGTCTCTACCCCCTTTTCTTTCCTCCCCCTCCCCCTACTCTCCCCTGCTACCTTGGGTCCTGCCTCCATGACACGGTGCTTTTATGTTACATGGGGCAAGTTTCTTCAAGCTATTGAGAAGAGCTGTCAAGCTTAGACTAGGTCCATGCTAAGCTGGCTAACTTTGAAAAGGCATTTCACATTCAGAAATGAAACATTTTCGGGTTGTTTTCTTTAGATTTCTGTTGATACCTGGGATGATGTATTTCCATCGTTTTTGATTCAACTCCCCTGTAGCTCTTTGAGGTAGAGTGACCAGGACTCCACAAAGCGAATGTGGGGAAAAGGAGCATGTTTGTGTGAGACACGTTACCGTTTGCTGAGAGGTAATCAAAAAATAGATTCCATAGATTCAAAGACAAGTCTGGCAAATTTCGCAAAAGAACTCTTGACCCAGTTATAAGTACTCGGACAGTCTTTGTTGTCAGGCTGTTCTCATACACTTGTATTTGTAGCTATACCTACGAAAAAATAGTCCACTATGATTTGTATATATCCCACAAAATCCATTCGTATGTACTAGTCCGCGAAGAAGTCCGCGTATGGAGGTCGGCATGGATCCATGTGAAAGCATGTGTCCCATGTGAAAGCAGAATTGATTCACGTATTTTTTTGTACGTAAGTAACGCCACTTCCGTCGTGTTCTTTAACCCAAAATCTTTTCCCAAACCTAACCAAGTTGTTTCCTGCGAAGACGGAAGTTTATTTTGAAAGAATCTGAGCATGTAACGAGTGGAAATCGACACGTGCTGCTGGACATTCGTAAGAAAATGCACGAAAAATGCGGAATAACTTTTATTAAGATACCATAAGAACGCATTTCGACGTTCATTTCACAATGAATGTCATCCTGTCGCATCTCCGGTACTTGAATCCAGACGTGTGAATGGATACTCTGTTGGGAGTTAGCTGGTAAAACCTCCGGCTCGCCTCAACTCCGCTGGGATTTAAAACAGCCAGATTTGCAATTCAATGGTTCTCATTCACATACAACTAATGACTTGAGAAAAGGTCATAAATGCTACCACAAGCAGACGAACGGCGAAGGTCTGCGCATGCTTCAAAGTTAGCACATTGTGTCGTCCGTCACAGCTGTAAGCGGAGAGGGGGATTGACCCTTTAATTCCAGCACTGTGACGTTGAACGATTTACTGTTTCAGGATTGCAAACTTGTCTGACATAATAAACATAAATCGGGATTAACTACTGTACTAAAGCTAACAAATGTCACTTTTTTTGTCACAGAGGCTGACTCTCTCTCTCTGTTTCCACCTCCTCCCTCAGCTTTACCCTCCTCTTCTGACCCTCCCAACTCCCCCTTCTTCCCTCCCTCCCTCCCTCTCTTCCTACCTCCTTCCTCCCTCGGCGGTCGCTTTCTGCCAGTCAGCACATCCCCGGGCGGGGAGGGGTGTTTGATCTGAGCCTCTTCAACTCTCCCTCTCTCCTTTTTCTCCCCTTGCTCTCAGTCTGTGTTTCCTTTCAGCTGCCTGCTCTCTGTCGATTCGCCACTCTCACACAGAATCGGTCTCCATTACTTACCGTCAAGTCCAAGTTCAAAGATGACATTCTCTGACTTCACTAAGGCCCGTCAATTCAACGCAGTGGAGTTGCTGCAGTCGGGAAATGAGAGGAGGAAAAAAAAAAAAAAAAAAAGTTCTGCTCTCACGTCAGCTACATGAGTGACATCACAGAGCGGGAGCTGGTGTCAAGTGTAATCCGTCGCCACCGATCAGCATCGTGTGGCTATTAACATGCTTTGGCCAATGCCGGGCATCACAGGGGGAGGAGGTGAGCAATCGTCCACCCTCGAGTCTCAATCATCGCGTCTTTCATCGGATGGTGGATTTTCTGTCTCGTCTGCTCATTAACCAAACTCCCTATTTGCGGATGCAGCTTCCCCACTGTACCTGTCATCTCTCATTCAAATCAGCATCTCCCATCTGTGTCCTCTCCCCATATTCACAAAGACGAGACTTCATTTTGCCTCTTCCTGTTACTCTTCACCGTCTCTGTCGTCTTCACTATATTCCCAAGTATGTTTTGAGCTTTTTTGGCACGTGTTGTAATAAGCACACGGCAAATACATTTGATAAGCACCTTTTCTCCTACTTCCCATCTTCCTCTCTCTCTCTCTCTCTCTCTCTCTCTCTCTCTTTCTCCCAGGTTTGGGGAGCTATATTTGTGAGCAGATTTGTTTTCAGATTCATCTCCCCTCGTTGAGGCTTGTCTCGGTTTGTTACCGACCGCTTCATCTCGCTGCCTCTCTCGCAAAGAAGTGGAGAGAACATTCAGTTTTGAGATATTTCTCCCTGCTTCAAACAGATACCTGGGATCCCTTAATCCCCTTCCCCGTATGAAAACTGCACAACTCACTCCTTCTTTCGACAAAAGCAGCAGGAAAGAGTAGCATTTGTGCAGAATCAGTGTAACTTGTTGGCTAATGGATGTGACTTATGGAACATTACCTCACCGACACAGACAGCTTAATTTGTATGGGTGGAAAGAACATCTTTTTCTCTCATTCTGGTTTTTATTCCCCTCTCACATCCCTCCTTACTTCTCAGTGGTGCCTTCCTCGCTCCCTCTGTCTCTCTCCTCTCTCCTCCTCCTCTCCTGGGACCCTTCCTCCATCATACTTAACTCCTCTTCAAAGCCATCAACCCTCCCCCCCTCCCCCTCCTGCGCCTCTCTCTCATCACTATTTTGGTTTTATGAGTTGGATGTCCTCTGTCTCCTTTATGCACCCATCCGCCATTTCAAAAAGTGAAGTCGAACACACACACACACACACACAAACACCCCCCCCCCCCTCCCCCTGTGTCCCTGTTGGGTTGAGCAGAAGGTTGCAGTCATCAGCAGTCCATTAGGACACAATAGCAGAAGTTGTGCATGCTGCTCCGACAGAGTGCAATGTGTTGTTCTGGAGGCAACAGGGGCCGAGCACGGAGAGGTACGGCGGGCTGACACCCCCAGCAGACGCACAATACTGCTCTTTTCACTCACAGTGTGCTGCTGCACACGGTGGCTCTGTGTGCTTTGCCAGTGGAACGTTGTGCCTCCTTCCTCCGTGTCTCAGTTCCGTGGCTTTCGTAACGGGGAAGTGAAAGTTAACATTCTTGCGTGATTAATTTGCGTTCACGTTATGTAACTGGTTTCACATTTTCACTCCGCGCCAACGGCAACGAGGTGACGCGGCTTCACCGGCACCATAGGCTCCGTCATCTTTTAATCCTCCAATCTGAGAAATTAAATCAGCTCTTCCAGATGGGGAATGTTAAACTATCATAGCAGAGGCTTAAAAGGATCGTATTTTGAGGGAAATGATCGTACGCAAGTCATAACCACGAGAACAATTTTTGACACACCTACGAATCTACCCGCATCGGAGTGTTTACATTTTTTAAAGAAAGCTCACGTAGCTATGAACCAGCACCAGTCAGAGCTGAGATATGTGAATGAAAATGTGACATAAGGTGATGGTTTGCTCATGTTGCCAGCCACTGTAAATCAAATACGATCAAATCATACCCGTATGATCCTTTCCCCTAGCACAACGAAGACGTTCACATCTTTGGTTTTTAGTGAAATGTCGTGACGGATAAGAATAGAAGAGAATTTCATTTTTGTCCATATGTTGGTTTATGACCACCTACAAATCTAATGGCGTTCCCATGAGCCTCAGCTGTATTTGCACGTCCATCATGGGGACCTTCATGCTGCACCTTATTTTTGAGATCAACAATTGTTATTTTAGAACCTATTTCCACTAACTTTTAAAGCTCCAGGTCTGATATTAGTGGGCATGCCTGACCACACCTGCACAGTGACATGCTTGGCCCTATTACGTTGTGCCGTCGCGCACTCAAGGGACGCTCTGCACAGGACGCCATCCAGCATTCAATATTTCCTGCTGCATCGTATGAGGAGCCACTACTGAAGGCACAGAGCAGATGGATAGCCTGCGTTTCAAGTTGATTATGCAGAATATGCCAGTTTGACTCCATTGTGGTTGTCTGGATATAGCTCTCAATACACAGCCAACATTGAAAATGTGCCGCCGAGAGATGCATTGCTTACAGTAGAGAATGGCAGCTGTAGCCACAGGAGACGAAAGGTCGCTGAGTGAAAAAGCTGACTGTGGCCATTGAACCCTTCTAAACCATTTCACTTCAGTGCTATTGATAGTTTGTTTCTCTGTGAAACGCATCATTTTTCTCATTGTAATACTGGCAGAGCACAGGAAGTGATACCTAACTCTTTGATCATGCGGCGCAAGCACTTTGACAAGCTTTGAGCGTTTGTGGGCATTTTGTGTTGTTTTGCTGTTTTCAAATAGCAATTTTACACCAAAAGGAAACTTTGTCCAGAAAGCGCACGCTTTAAGAAATGACTTTATCTTTCGCAGTGTCCGATCAATGATGCCCAGACAAGAGTAAGGGAGTTGTGTGAGTTGATTCATTTGACATATTGGGAAGGTCAGCTGCCTGCGAAGCATGCGATAAATATTTCCTGGCTAACACTGCTGGCAATAAATGGTGATATATATATAGTATACAGTATATATATATATATATATATATATAAATATATATATATATATATAAAAGAGATTTTTGAGTATTCCTCTCAGGCATCACCTTGGTTCAGCAGCACTATTCCACTACATTGAACTTGATGACACAGAAAGGCTGAGCTTACAGCCTCCAGCACAAGTGCACTCTGGGAGCAACGGTGTTGGACTATTTTCACACTTATTACCACTATTTACAGTCATTCTTAGAACAATGTCATCTGGAAATAGGAAAGCAAGATATTTGTGACTTTGTCAGACTCCCTTTTGTTTATGGTGACATTTAAGCTATTCCAATATGTTTCATCAGTTAAGGCTATATAATCATAAATAAACATCCAAGAGACAACGCCAAAGTCTTTCTGCCAAAGCAGCACTTAAAACCTCCAAATTGAAGCTCTCACTCCATTATCAGACACACAGGTCACAGATGGTCACAGATAATAGGCTCTTTAACGCCTGTTATTGTTTTGGCTTCATCCCCACATCCCTCACCCTTTCCTCCACACGTTTTTTTTTTCGTTGACAAAATGGCAGTCTGGCTCCAATCAGCGCTGTGCTCTGACAGACAACAGACTCAGGAAGACGAGACAACAAAAAGCCACCACACCTTGCCGATCGAGCATTGCTTTAGGCTAATGAGCCTGTCCGATTCCAGTCGTAAGCACTTATAATCGCGTTTAAATGCGCACTGACTGTCGTGCGGCGCTGTCATCCGAATGTCATGGTAAACAGAAAAACAGCACGCCAGATGCTGCCTGAAAATCGATGCAGTTATGTTACATCACAATTAACTCCCACAACCCGTGACAGGTGCGAGTGCTACCTGCTGTTTGAGTTTAACAATAGACAAATGCTTAGTCCCCCCCCCCTTTCTCTTCAAAAGTCTGAGGAAACAATGATAAGAGACATTACAAGAGACACAACAAGACGTCTTTTAGCAATTAGCTTCATTCTCTCTGCGTCTGTGTGATAGTGTGCGTGTCTGCCTCGTCGGAGCTGTTGTCATGCATGTCCGACAGGCAGCACGAGGTAAAGAGAGGACAATGTGTCCGACCGTATATGCCGCTGCATTCCTCATCACAAACCTCCTGTTTGTGTGTATCTCCGAGTTAGTTGTTTGCCTTGAATTTCTTTTTCACTTTAAGTGTTCGGCGCCTTGCAGACTGCGCTAACCTTTCGAAATGGCACCGGCTGTCCGTTTCCCTGGCAAGAACTCTAAAAGAATGGAGTGTGCCGCCAATAAGGTTGGCTTGGCTCCCCTCTGTCTGAATTACTCTGTTTTGGTCAATCACTCCATCCCTGTTTACGCAGCAATCAATTTGCCGTGATTGATTCTGTACCCGCTGCACACACCCGCGTCTTGAATTCAGGACAAGACTTTGGAAATTGTCAGCCATCGATTCTCAATTCTCCCTCTCCCGATGGCAAAATGTGTCTTCACATTCTCGTCATGGGGGTGCAGCTTAATTAGTTTTAAGATTTGTTCCACTTGGACACAAATGACAGTTAATGGTTCTTGTGGGACTTTGCACACAGTCTGTCGTGCTGTTGGAATGGCATGTAGCCCAGCTGTGAATGCAAGATGTCTTACTTTTTCACAATGAATTGATTAAGTTGCCAGAAGGCTCCAATTTAAAAAGAAAAAAAAAACAAAACTCTTATTTTACTCCTGACAAAACATTTAACAAGATTTGCCTCAGGCTGGCTAAAACACAACCTGTTTTTAACTTTTACAACATACACTTAAATTGTAGTCATTCAGCTAAAGCACTTGCATCATCTGGATCTTGATAAAAAAAATATGCAACAGAACTTGAATTCCTAATAAGGAGTGCAACGTGAGGGAGAAACAGCTAAATATATGTGAAAAATATTCAAAAACAGCGCAAACTGTCAAGAACAAGTACAATTAACACAGTTGTCAGCCAGGTACTGGAATAGCTTGTACTGTGGATGTCTTATTGCAACTTTTTCAAATAAAAAGCCTCGTTTTTGCACCCAAATCCACGACCGCGCACCCAAACCTCTCCGGCCTGTCCTCAGACGAACTGCCCTTACGGTTGACCCCCTGCTGACAAATGACAGATGGGATATGGAGGCTTTGTGACCTCCACGAGTAAGGGAAGGCGAGCTGGTACGCCTTGAAAACAAGGCCACAATCCATCTTTTCATCCTCCACAGTTGTATTTCTGGAGGACATATTGGCGCGAGAGGAAAGTGTGTCGGAGAGGTGACCGCAGCGCCCGGTGTTTTGGCAAGAACAAAGTGGGAAAAGCATCGAATGGAAGCTCCGTTCCCTTATTTCACCTTGACACCCCGATCCGTCTCCTTCTCACTTCTGTTTATCCTCCTTCTCTTTTGCACCGGCCTCTTTTGTTGTCCTTCATCCTCAGTTGTTATGGTTCTTTCTGTCGGCGACTCGCTCTCGCTCCCTCTTGTTTACCAGCTCCTTTTTTCCACATCCCCCCGCCTCCCCCGTCCGGTCTTGTGTATCTCGCTCCTCCTTTCTGATTCCCTACTCTTCCTCGCTCATCTCCCTTCCGATGTCTCTCTCCCTCCCTCTCTGCCTTTTCTTCATGTCTTTTTGGCCACGGTCCCATTTCCCCAATTGGCTTAGTGGCAGTCTAATCATTCTCCGACACCCCTGCTGTCGTCTCTTCTATCTCTGCTCCTGCCGCCGCCCTAATCCTCTGATCAGTAAATACCCTTCTTCAGCACACACTGCTTCTCAGCAGCCCGTTGCCTTCCTAGTGTACTTCTCCACAGTGAATACTGATGGTCCTTCCATTTCCTCCAGGCAAGCACAGCACAGCATGTCTTTGAGGGCAGCACAAGTGAAAGATTGACTAGAAAACTCCTCAGGCATTCTGATGCACCAAAAACTTCCATTGCATCAGTCTGGCGGTGAAAGGTTCTAAGCAATGACTGCTGACAGGAATTAAGTAATTCTACGAGAATTATTCAGTGCTCAGCTCTCGCTCCATTGTGGGGCGGTATCATGTGGTAATGCTGTTCTTTAACCCGCTGCTTTGAGGTCATTATTATTTGCTAGAATTATGTAACTATATATATACGGTCTTGCCAAAGACAAATATGTTCTGCCTAAAAAGTTGTGGAAATCCGTGGAATCTATTTGTCAGCGGGGTCAGATCATTTCACTTATTTCTAACACGATTCAGTCAAGTCAAGAGTTCACTTGTTGATTTGTGCCTCGTTTAGAAATACTGAATGTTGTTAAAATGCTGGCTTCTTTCAATATCTGCACATGGCAACTATGGCCTGTTCAAGCTAAGGGAGCAATCGTGATCATACTGGATAAACTATGGGTAAGGTATTTTGAGGGTTCGGCAATTAAAACATTTTCTTAAGTCTGTGTTAAAACAATACTGGCATGCCAATATGTACATTGAAAGAGTCTTTGCTTGCTGTAATTATTCCTCCTATTCATAAGGACCATTAAGAAATATCTTCCCAACATGCTTTAAATGGAAGAGATGCGGGGGGGTCGGGGTGGGGGGGGGTTCTGTGCAAACGTATATTACAGTGTATCTATCTTAGTTAATATGAGCCTTCAGCAGTCTGAGTTATTATCTTACAAAGTAAGTGCTTTTGGGATGAAATTCTTTTTGTGTATTTCCCTGGACAGTGTGCTAAGTTGCGGTGGAGAAAAAGTAGCACAAAGAGGGGATTTTGTGCTAAAAGATACTCACTTCATTCGTCTAACTCAGAGAGCTTCATATTAACTTCAGAAACACTTTGGAATGTATTTTTCACAGAGCGAGGACTGTGGATTGTGTGCCAAATAACTTTCATTGAAAGTGCATTAGGCAGAGATCTTTTAAAAGGCCAGTATGAACAAGAGGGAATGATTACAGCAAGCAAAACCTGCTTCCACCTTCATCTACCTTGTTTTTGTTTTAGGACAGACTTGAAACATTGTGAAGTCTCGGAAAGATTATATCCCCATACAGCGCTTCGTATGAACAAACGTTACAAAAAGTTAGTCTTCATTTTTGCGTGCGTCTTTTCCGTTGCATGCATACTGACTATTGACAGTAAAGCTCCGTCTTTACAGGAAACAACTCAGTTAGGTTTAGGCAACAGCTCTGCTTGGTTAGGTTTAGGACAAGATCGTGGTTTGGGTTCAAATAACTAGTAAATGGTGTCACTGAAGTACAAAAGTTACGCTTTTTTCACTTCCTGGTTCACAATCACATGGCTTCCACATCCAAATTGATTTTGTGGTATGAACAAAGATTACAGTGCATCACTTTTCGTAGGTATAGCTGTGAAATGTTATGTTAGCTGTGTTAATGTTAGCTATGTGTGTGAGAGAACAGCCGAGAAATGACAAGTGTGACACCACTCTCATGTCCGTACGCTAAATATCCAGCTAATGCCAACAGCCTTACGCTAACTGCAGGCCTGTGACGGGAGGCAAACTGCGGCCACACATGCTTCTCCTCCACACCCTTAGTGAAAACAGCCCTGCATTAACACAACTCAAGGGGCTGCGTTGGTGTGTGTGTGTGTGTGTGTGTGTGTGTGTTGAGTTTGAGTCTGTAAATGTTTCACTCTGAGGTACGAGTGAATTGCTGCCATGCTCATAGTTGTGCCAAGGCATTGTTAGAACTACACTAATTACTATTGATATAATTAGTGTAGAAATAAAAAGAAAGACAATTTTTCAATTTCATCCGCTCAGAATTCAAAAGGCCACTCCCTGCTGGTTCACATAATCCAGTCAAGTAAAGCTAGAGCTCCTCGTTCTTACCCACTAAGGAGCTAATCACTAATCAGTGTGCTCCTTATTAACCTATTTAGCTGCACCTGTAGCTCTCTGCCTCCAGCTCCTGATACTGATGCCAGCAGAGCCAGCAGCGGCATTAAGCCTCCATTCAGAACCAACGTGACGGCAGCCAAGCTGAGGGGTAATATGGCTGAAGGATTACAGGGTTCATCCCCATAATCAGGCTTTAACTCCTCAAGGAGTAATGCCAAAATCTAATCTATGTTTTATCAACAGTGCTTTATGTCTATACTTGTTAAAATGACATAAACTTGGCTTTACTGCTAATTGTGTGAGTGTTTTGATGGATATATTACCTTGGTCTGGTTATTAATAGTAATGAGGGGTGTGTAATTATAGGTGGTACAGCCCGGGGTGTTTTTTTCTGACTTCCACTCAAGGCATGCTGGGAAAGAATCCGACCACTAGAAAATGAATCAGTGAAATCATATATGAAATTAAAGGCTAAATATATAAAGTTCTTTCTGCAATAAAGTGGCTTATTGATCAGGAACAATTCCAGGAAAACTTTTGTTAAATTAAGGTTTAGGATTTTTCTGTTTGCCACAGCATGTTATTAAATTAAATTTGGTATAATTCATAACTTGAACTGATATAATTTTTTATTCCATTGTTTAAAGTTTTCTATTCAATTTAAACTTTTCTTCCATTTTCTTTTAGTCTTTTTAAATCATATTCAGAAGAATGTTTTTTATTTTTGTCTTGTTTTTCTTTGATATATTGTCTGAATACCTTTGTTATGTCATATGTAAAGCAATTTCCAAATAGACTTGTTGTTGAAAATCCATAAAAAATAAACTCTCCTTGCTCTGCTTAGTGACACATGGAACATAGTTTGTAACAAATGATTACATCACAACTTATTGTTACTTATCAAACTGAATTTCCCATTTCTACTGGAAGTGGTAAAGGCCACTTATTCAAAGAAGTGCAATTTATTCTCTTAAATTTTAAGAATCTATACAAAAAACTCCTGCGTCAACATCTGAATAGCCATGAATTAAAGTCTTGTCACACCAGTATTCTTTTATTAATTCTTCGTCACCTAACATTGAAATCCCCTTGTTCTTTTATTCTTTGTGTCTTTTTAAATTAGTATCCTTGAAGTAATTTCACTTTTATCTTGTGCAGAACTCAAACCTACAGTAAAACTGTTTTCAACTAAGTTCGACAGGCAACATTATGCCACGCAACTGATTTTGAATTTGAGTGATACCGACTGTAAATGTACGCACAAAGTCCCTTCTGCTGTGTGATGACCCGTGAAATGAGTTGTGTTAAATGTTATTTAGATAAAGTCTCATGTTCTCTTTAACGTCATACTAAGACACTTAAATGTATTTATATGACATTGTTCTCAGATGTTCATGAAGCAAATGATAATATTTCCTTTTCATGATTAATACATTAAGATATTTATTTCATAATAAAAAATGTAAGATAATCCCTCCCCCCTGGATTTACCAAGGTTTACAGTAATGTTGTGTTTCTACTAATAAACTACTTTGCAAAAATGAGCTCAACAGACCGCAAAAATAGTAAGAAAGAAAACGTTCCTATTCATCAGTAAATGTTGAAATATGCCAGCGTTCCTAGAAATAGCCTGATAATTACATATACTGTACATGTGAATAATCATATGCAAATGAATCCAGTTGTTCAGATGCCTGCGCCAACTCAAGAAACAGATCAAAAGAACAAATAATTGAGGAATCAGAGACCGAGGTATCCTGTGACTAGAGCTCCAAAAACACTGAATCCTACAATTCCCACAATGCAACTCAACGGCGTCTTTTCAGTCTTTCGTTTCATTTTTAATATACAGCTGATCTCAATGTGTAAAAGTGGAGGATAGACCATTTAACTAAGCAAGGAAATAAGTTATTCTACCAAAAGTCTAAATGTGTTCAGCTGTCTGCTGCGACTCCACTGCATCAGTCTGGTGCTGCTAATTACAAGGCAGCATCGAGTGATTAAAGCGCACTTTAACCTGCTGCCTTTAAGATCATTATGATTTGCAAAATGTACGCAACAATCTTGCCAAAAACAGCCCTCACGCAAGTATAAAAATCCCCACCTTAGAAATTTACATTTTCTGGAAATCAGTGAGTCGATTTTACAGCACGGGTCAGAGCGTTTCACTTGTCTAATGCAAGTCGGTCAACTTTTACGAGAGTTTTCTTTTTCATTTGTGACTCATTGTGTCATGAAATGAGCTTGTTCTGATGTTCCAGCACTTAAACGAATGCCACTAGCTGCATACCAATGTGGCTGTAAACACCGTCAGAGATTCTGATCCTGCCGCCAGCCGGCGAGGAGAGTTGACAGACACCACGGTGCATCAGCCTCGCCTCGAGGGACAGACTCGGTATCAACTTATCCTCCCCAGATCTGAGTCTTGATCACCACGAGTGAAATGCTCAGCTGACCTCTGATCAGTCGGGCTCTGGGGGCCATTTATGACTATAGTCCCTGTGCTATTTATCAAAGTGACGGCCGGTGATTGGGAAGTGGACCCAACGGAGCATTCTGCCAGTCCCTAAGAGGCCCGGGAACTGTCTGTGTGTGTTTGTGGACTCCTGAGGCAGAATGACTGACGGAGTCACCTCAACGTTTGTGTATCTATGTGTTCCTCGTGTTATTCACAGAAACATTCATCACATTAACACTCCATCAGTTAAGTACATATATAATTTATCAGTGTGCGGCTGCCATGGCAGCAGTTGCGGGGGCAATAGAGAGTTGAGCCACGCTTCATTGGTTTCTATGATATTAATCAACTATGTCAATGCACAGCTCGCCACCACTCCTCCACCCACCTGAATGATAAATAGATACATTAATGCAAAAAAAATACATTTCATGAGTACTGGGTTCAGAGATATGACTCAAAATATACAATCACATGGTCGATGACATTTATTTCTAGTCACACTTTTTGCACCGCTGACTGTATTACATATCTGCAAGTGTCTCAGCTTTTGATATGTGCAATACATAAACAGAGAATTTGAACTCTGCAGAGTTTCTCAGTGTTCACTCTTCTACCACTGCATCATGATACCCTCAGATGTAGGGATGAGTATAACATGTCAGTACTTTCGTTCATAGTCTTGTTTTCTTATGATTCAAACAGATATTAACTGATTAAAACTGAAGCCTACGTTATTTAGGACAAGTTGTATAGCATGTAGCCTACAGCTGCTTGTGTTTAAACAACATGTTTGGGAAATAGCCTTATTGGAGAGTTAGATCTGATTAATACCACTCCCATGTCTGTGTAATAAATGTTAAACTACTACTGCAGCCTGCTGGTTTAGCGTAACGACTAGACATGGGGAAACAGCTCTCCAAGCTCTGTCAAAAAGGTAAACAATGATTTGCCTACCAGCACCTCCAACACTCATTAAAGGGAAAAAAATAACAAGTTGTCTGGCATCAAACTACGACATGTCGTTTTCTAATCTGTTAATGTGATAATTAGTGAGCCTTCGAGGTGCTGGCAGGTGGATTTTGCTAATATGGGACAGAGCCATGCTAACTGCTTTGCATTTCCAGTTTTTATGCTATCTGGCGCCTGGCTTTGAGGCCAATTTGACATAGTGACCAAAGTGTAGGTATGTTATGCTATTGGGCCTAAAAAGACTTTTTCCCATGTAGCTACCTTGTGAAAGAGAAATCTATAAATCAACAGATCTTTATTTTTTTCGAGGTACATACACTTCCCAGTGGCCCTTATTTAAATAAACTAAACTTTAAATATACTAGTAGCCAAAAACCAGAGTTATTGTGGTGCTGGCCCAAGGCCGAGTGGATGGGAGGTGACGTTAAAGGAAATATTAGTGCACTTGCTCTTTGTGCACCATGGATGTGGAAGATCCAGGTAATTGTATAAACGTGCCACTGAGCACCTTTCGTAGGAATGAAAGGGCCCCCCGTCCTCCAACACTTTATCAAGTTTGCTTTGTACATCCATGTTAAGCCAACAGACTGCTAGCTGCAGCTTTGTAGTTAGCATACAAACATCAGAGGGGTATCAATTTCCCAAAATGGCTTACCATTTCTCTAACATTTTACACCTTTAGCTAATTTTTTGTCGAAAAAAAGACGGAAAATGTATGAATGGGAAAGAGGTTTCGTCAAAGAACGTCTTTATTTCTCAAGGTAAAGTGTTGAAAATAGGGTATTGTATCGGCGACTGAAGTTCAAATTTCAAGTGATACATAACCCTACAGAGAACTATTTTATATTCCACCAATATTAAGTTTGACACTGCACTAGACAGAAGGATAACGCTGCCATGACTGCTGCTGAAGATCCGTTTTTTTTCTGTCTTTTCATTACAAATGGAGTCCAAGCAGGTCAGGCCAGCTAAAGGCCATGTACCAGCAGTGGTGACGTCCATGTGACTCGTGATTTGTTGTGTCACCCGTCTCTTCTCCAACTTTCTCAACCGTATGATTCGAAGACACGGAGCGCTTTCAACTGGCATGAGACCTTCTGTCTGCTTACATATTTAATATTACACCAGATGAGATCATATGCTAAAGCCTCAAATGGAAAATATAATATATGTAAAAAAATGCGAGAAATTACACACACACACTCTATATGCACTTTTTGAATGTTGGGAAAATCCCCAGAGTGAAACCATCAATCATCATTATGAGCAGTTTCCTCATGATGGATGGTAGCGCCTCAGAAGTGGTTGTGTCTTCATGTGATGGCAGGGCAGGGTCAATTTCACACACCGACTTGTCTGTTGAGGGTGATAACATGACGCTTCACGGCACAAGGGCCGAAAATAGGTTGCTTGCACCCTAAACCCCCCTCACCAACACTCATTATGGAGCTTTCCCCCTTTTCTCTACGTTTCTATTTCTGTTCATTTTGCGGTTATCTCAGCGCCGCTCTCTTCCTCCATTCCTCACTTAAATTGAATCCAGTTCATTTGACATCCGTAATCGGTTTAATTACATTCATTTAGTGGAATCAATTTGGCGCGGGTTCAACACAAACGTTGATATTTCCAAAAGAACGCAAGCGAGAGAATAAGGACAGGAATCAGACCTGCAACAATGCACATTATAGAAAGCTGAATTTGGGAGAAAAGTACATAAATGAAACGTGCAAAATTAAATTAAAAATGTCAGCTTCTGTTCCTCTCTAGCTCTCGGTAGGAGGCAAGGAGTTATTGCGCTGCAGTGATTGTACATTTTGGCATTTCATCTACAAAATCCAGCCGCACTCTCATTATTTATTTCCTTTTGCTTCTTTGTTGTCATGTTGCCAGTTTGTTTTGGAATGGGAAATGGCTTGTGATTTCTTTGTGTGTGTGTGTGTGTGTGTGTGTGTGTGTGTGCATTGCTTTATCTTTCTGAGGTTTCCTAGAGATTTCAGACTGCAGTATTATCCAACTTAGCCTTTGTTTGCCAGCTTGATATTTTCTTTTTATTTCCAATTTCCTGATAAGAAAAATAACCCAATAATCACATTTAGAAGATGCTATATATACACATATACATATACATGTATATATATATATATATATATATATATATATATACATACATATAGTTTAGTTTATAGTTTCTCTAGTCTTTGTATAATCTCACTATTACCTGCAGACATAGACACGTTTACAGATATACTCTGGGAATCTTTCATTAATTCTTCATCATGTTTTCATCCCACCACCACAAATGCACTAGGAATATAGCCTGAGGGTTTCCCATCTGCATAGTACTAGTTGAGGGAAAGGCAGGAGCTATAAATCCAGCCATCCTCTCTTCAAAAACATCTGACACCCTCAAAATGATCCACATTAGGACTACACGCCGTAGAGTCTATCCAAGATTTATGTTGAGTCAGTAATAAAGAACATAACTGTCTACACTTATTATGGGTTGATAGCCTACATAACAGTGGAGATCAATAAGAAAGAAATGTAGGTCCCAGCATCATAAAAGATTTCGGTGAGCAGCTACTCTGCAAACGTATTGATTCTTGAGCAGATGTTGATAAAAGAGGAGGCTCTACTGATGTTGAAAACCTGTGGTAATAGATCAATAGAAATTGAATAGAAGCTGATGGTACGCTACGCTTGCTTTAGTGGCGTATGGCGAGTGGGACGACGAAGTGGCATGTTGCTGTAGTTATACTGGTACAGTCCTGCATGGATTCAGTTTTGCAAACCCACACCAGCAGAGCTCATTACTTTATTATGATATCTGATTTTGTGTTATTGTGGTTATATAAATGTAATTTATGGTGCTGTTTGTGAATACAAGTGTGTGTCTTTATGGGCAGGAAGTTGAGAGCACAGCGACAATGTTGTTTGTAAAAGGATAAACGGCAAAAAATGTTGATTGAAGCAAAATCTTTTAATTTTTACCAGTGACTGTGAATATACATATATTTATTTTTTACCCGTTACACAATCCAAGAATACGATTGCGAAACTCGTGGTTAGCCATAGTAGCTATGGCTCCTTCGTCTTAGCTACCAGGCAAGTATAGTTTTCACCAGACAAGTGACAGCTGCCTATCTTTCAATGTCATTGTTATGGAATTACAAGCCATTTTACACAATAACTGCAGTGAAAAGTGGCATATGTCTGTGAAACATGTTGTGTGTTACTGTACTTGACTCGCCTGTCTCTCTGTTGCATTTCTCCAATTGGTGCGTGCTCTCTGTCCAGACTGAGATTGACTGATTGGTTTAACAAGGTCGAAATCAGGACGGACGATTTCAATTTCCTAACCAGAATGGCACTCAGAGAGCGGAATTTTCCCATTTCTCAAGTTGGGGAGTTGTTGTTGTTGTTCTTTGGACTCGGTCTGTTTTTGAGCTTGAAGTAGTAATGTGGAAACTTCATGGACGCTACAAAGAAGATGTGTTCTATTTTATTGCAAAGAGCTAATAGCTGTTTTCAAGTTGTTGTTCCGCCTTGAGGGGAAGTTCACGTGACTTTTCTCTGTCAGGAACACATTTTTCGGATTATTCCGACACTACATGAATGCAGGAGAAACTTCGCAATGTCAACAAAGGTGAAACCTAATTTGTGTTTCGGATCCACTCCATCGATGCTACACCAAGTTTCATGAAAAACAGGTCAGCAGTTTTTCCATAATCCTGCTGACAGACAAACAGACAAACAGAGAGACAAACCGAGGCGAAAATATAACCTCCTTGATAGCCGTAAATATGGGCTATACTCTGCTCGAGAAATCTGATACAAACGTCAGCAATATATTTGGCATTGCTAATTCATTGAGAAACCTTGAGTCGGAACAATCAGAGAAAAAGAGAAGCACGTTCACACCTTTAGCTTGCCTTTTGTTTCGAAAATGTAAAGTGCTGCCTGTAGGAAAGATCATGGTGATGATTTGAGCAATACTTTCATTTTATGCAGTACTTATATCTCCTGTATTGTCACAGCAGGGATCTAGCTTTCCTTAGATATTTACTCATGATACACCAGGATGCACATTGATAACTTATCTGATCACACAGTGCAGCTGTCATTAACCTTTGTTTAATGCGTTGCTGCCCAACACTGCATAAAAGCAAGAAAGGTAGTGTCATATGCGATTCCAACAGCAGCATCAAAATGCCACCACACAAAGTGGCAAACGACTACCAATCAGCATGTCTCTCTAAACGAGAGAGGCACGCCACTTTGTAATCCAGACGTCGCTCTCTATTTCAGGAGCCGACACCTGCATTGTTTCATTGGATCTACTGTAAATATTTGTCTGATATCAATTCAAAATGTTTTCCAAAGCTATATTATTGGTGGA
Organism: Bovichtus variegatus; assembly: GCA_943593645.1. NCBI lineage: Eukaryota > Metazoa > Chordata > Actinopteri > Perciformes > Bovichtidae > Bovichtus > Bovichtus variegatus. The sequence goes on along the minus strand of CALSCE010010657.1, from coordinate 8,788,925 downwards.
GCCAGGCCGATACATTGGCCGGAAGCTTATCACAGATATATCAGAGTTGGCAAAGATTTCATACAATGAATAAGAAATCGCAGTGCATAAATGTCGATGGAGTGTTGACCGTGTCGGGAAGAGACTTGACCAAGTCTCATCACAGGCCAAATGATCAACACTGCCACCTTGGGATTTTCACCTAAAGAATACACTCTTTAGGTACACCCACTTCAGACTCAATTTCTCAACCAGACTGTAGAGGATATGACACCCTCTGTCCTTAGACCCTTGAACCGCACAAGGAAAAACTCCCCAAAAGAAACCCCACAATCTCCCAGGACAGACAGATGTGCAATACAGTAAAAATACAACATAGGCAATCCAGGAGGATGTCAAATTGAGCGTCCCGGTGCCTCCAAAATATATATGTATATATATATATATTATATATATATATATATACATATATATTATATATTATTATATGTTATTAAATAACATGGTTCCACAGTAGAGGAGCTTGATAGCTGAAGGCTGTGGCTCCCATTGTACTTTTGGAGACTCTAGGAACCACAAGTAACCTGCATTCTGGGAGCGCGACGCTGGGTTATAAGGTACTAATATATCGGTATATATAATTGGGTATCATCCGCATAACAGTGAAAGTTTATAGAGTGATTCCTTATAATGTTGCCTAAAGGAAGCACATGTAAGGTGAATTGAATAGGTCCAAGTACAGAACCTTGCGGGACTCCATGACTGATTTTGGCTTGCATGTAGGATTAAGCGTTAACACGTACAAACTGAGATCGCTCAAACAAAAGAACTACTGCTAGACCTGACTGTGTTTCTGAGACTGTCTTTGGTACACTGCAGGTCCAAGGCGTTGACTTCTCAGGGTTCAACGTAGTGCCTAGTCCGGCAAGTGGGTCAGAAATGTACTTGCCCAAAGTACATTTTTACTTGCCCTTATACAAATAGTTTAGCGGTTATCAAATAACAACAAAGACTTTAGTTAATTGTCCTGTTTAATCTACCTTTAAAGAAATAAAATACTTGTTTCACCCACATCCTCTAATGTCAACCCAACTAATCTCCTGTTTCCAGGATGATTGAATTCCTTTCAGCTCATAAATGTTGCCTTTACCCACCCAGTGAGCATTTCACTTTGCCTGGACAAGCAGACAAACCTTATTGTTGAGCCCTGCTGCTTGTTTCTGCTTACAGAAAACACCATATTAACAAGTTAACAAGGTTAAAAACTGGGTCTTATGTGCTTGTGTCAAAAAATAAATATCAGTCCTTATTTTGTTATCACATTTTTCTAAATTTCAAAATATTGCTATTGGTATCCGCCTGGCTCATATTATGCCATTGTGTGATATCAGATTATTTTCATCTTGTCATCTATCTAACATTTTCTTGGCATCGATGATTTACTGACACAGAAAGTTATGCGCCGTCTTAACTTTCAGGCTGGCACTATATTTACACTTTCCTCATTTCTTCAGGCTGTCACACACACATCAAACTATTCGCTGCTTTCTTTTAGTTCCTCTGATTTAAAGATACTTTGGATCCTGCTGGAGATCCCCCAGTGATGCATGATCACTACTTTGACAACCACCAGTTTTATTTTTGGGCATGTGTATGTGTGTTTAAGAGGATGTTAACTCCACAAGTTTAGATGATGTCAGGAGACTGGAGATACATTCTGTGTGCACGAACACACACACACACAGCAGCATTTTCAGACACACAACTTTGTATAGCTCTCTCCTTCTTCCTCTCTTTATTTTCTCCACTGTCACACACACACTTTTTTTATGCCACGCTAACATATTGAGTCTTACTGTACCCTAACCTTCAAAAGAGACATTACATGCCAAAACCTAACCTTTACCTAAACCCAGTGCTTGAATTGGGAAATGCATTTGCTGTAACCTGAACTTGCAGCTGCACAGCATGTGGTTTTATGTTAGATAACATATCTTAGTATATCTACATGTTCATCCCTTGTAAAAAAAAATATATAAATATAAATACACTTAAATTCATGAGGAGCATTTATGCGTGTAAATATTTGTATATTATATTATATTTGTAATGTACAATAAATGGTATGAGGTGTCAAGTGTTTTATGAGATAGTGGACACAAATATATTTTTGCAACTAGTTGTCAACATAACAAATTAAAAAAATGTCATTAATTGGCCTACAATGAAAAAAAAAACTGCCACCAAAAGCAAGAACATAATGTTTGTTTCCAACAGTGAAGGCAAATGAATCTTGAAATATACATTAGTGTTTGACCATGAAGTGTATTTCCACAGGTAGAGGACCAGCTCTCGCCTCAATATGATTTCCACTGCAGTCAGAAATCAAAAGATAGTTACGGGTGCAGCAGCAGCGGAATTCAATGGAAATCGTTGATTGATTGATGGAGTTGCTGAGACCATGTCCACATTGGCTCCCTCTTTAACTCTTTCACTACTCCCTGCATATTATACACTCAGTATACACTATGCACTAGTAAGCAGAGAATCAAGATTTAAGACTCACTGATACATACTGTTAATGTTCCCATCTATACAAATGTGGAGCATTGCATTGTGAAAATACTTGTTGATTCAATCGTTCGAATTTTTACTTTAATTTTCAGTTAACTCAAATTGTGTACAGTAAATTACATTTTAGTAAACTATATTTTAATCAAAACAGTGTCCGAAGACATACAGGTGAGGTTAAATGGCAAATCCTGAGGTGTGAATGTGTCAAATACCTACTCTTGGGCAGAGGACATCCTGGTCGTCATACCAACGCACATGCCAGCCTTTAGCATCTGTATGAGGCTGGGCTTTTAACTAAGTCCAATGTAAACAGGCATTCTAGGCACATGCCTCTGCCACCTTGCCACTAGGGGGCCCAGACAGAAACTAATTAAAAGAAGGGCTTAAAAAAGTAATAAAAAAAAAAAAAAGTCTTTGGCAATTAGACTCCATCATTGTAGTGGGAGCAGTCACAGCATAAGTGAAGGAGTGTGATGGGGCGCAGGATTCCTACGAGCTCGCTGAACGGATGCATTGGAGAGCAGGTTCTGATGAAAGTGGAGGTGAATTGGGGTGGAGGTGGGTCACATCGACGTGACACTGAAATTAAAGCAGCAGAAACCAGAAATGTTTTTAAAAAGTTCGACAGCAGCGTGATGATTGGCTCACTTAGGTCATGGCAAAATCCGATTGGTTGAAGGGAATAGGGTGGTGGTAGCCTAGTGGTGTAGTAGTCGTGAGTTCAATACCAGGCTGCCACCATTGAGCTCCTGAGCAAGGCCCTTAACCCTGAGTTAGTCCAGGTGGACTGTCCCTGTAGTCAGTTCACTGTAAGTCGCTCTGGATAAGAATGTCTGCTAAATGACCTGTAATGTAATGTAATGTAATAGTGTGAACGCCCTCAGGCAGCTTATAGAATTGGACACCGGAAAAGTGCAAATCTAAGTAAATAAGGTAAGCATTAAGTTTTCAATTTGCTTAAATTTAACCAGGACACATTTAGATTTTGGCTTGATTAGGTTTTTAGTCACAGACTGATGTGCACTGGCATTAACCAGGTGGAAGCTGTGTCGGCTCAGTTCAAGCGCTGCCTTTAACTGCAACAACAATAAAGGGGTAGTCCAGGGATTTAGCATTGCACTTCCATAAAGTTGGGGGACTCACAAGATTGAGAATGGTCAAAAATCCTACAGCAGCAGAAATATCCTGACGTTTAGTTCCTCGTGAAGTTCAAACTTTGTGTTATAAACTTGAAGTCTCAAGCCCAATCCGAGTTAACCCCTGATGACATCATCGGGGTTATTTTGTCCGACTTTAAGAACGCTTCCTTCGGAGCCACAAAGGACGTTATACGTCATTTTTCACAGGTTGAGTAGTCCTTCTTGTGACAAGTAAACAGATGTGTGAAATTGGTGACTTGAGTGGTTTTTTAACCAAAACAAAACAAACAACTCAATAATAATAATAAGACGGAATAGTTTGCCTGTGTGTGGACGAGCTTTTTGTCCTTACATGGGAAGTGTGTCCTCACAACATGGGTAATACACGCACACGCACAGACACACACACACACACACACACACACACACACACACACACACACTCACACACACACACAGTCGGAGCTGTGTAGATCCATGTCTCAGGGCTATAACTCATTTCACATCTGTATGTGCCAGGTAATGGTTGACTACTTCTCTCTCTCTTTCTCTCCCTCCCTCCTCTTCACCTTCCTAATCACTCACTCCACTGCCTCCCCTGCATTCTCCCACCCCTCTACCTCCATCCATCTGCCCCCCCCCCCCCCCCGCCCCCGCCCCCGCCCCCCTTCTATTCCTGTCTTTCCACTTCCTGAATGGTGTCTCTTACTGTCTTCTATTTCTGTCCTGCTCCATGTCTCCCCTTTTCTCCACTCCTCCTCCTCTTCATCCTCCTCCTCCTCCTCCTTCCCCCTTCCTTTTCTCTCTCGTGTCTCTCTTCCTTCTCAGGGGTCCTGTTCTAATTCAAAACTCATCCTCCAACCTAGTTTTATGCTTTCTCTAATCCCCCCTACTGCTTGTAGGGATGTATAGTACTGATGCAGAGGCCTCCGCCACAAATCTCCACCCCTCGCCTTTCGCCTCGTCCCCTAACTCCTTGTCTCCTCGTCCCAGCTTTCCCTTCCTCTCTCCTATTTCCATCTCCTTCCCTCTCCTCTCCTCATCTCTTTTTTTCCCCCACTAATCTTCTTTCTCTCCTCTCTTGACATTACAAAGTCATGGCTGGCCGGAGGGGCGGTTAAGAGAGGCTTTTGACAAGAAGTTTCAGAGAAGCAAACACACTTTCTCAGCGAGGAATTAAGGAGACGGCTGCTTATCCGCCCTCAACACTTCTCAGTCCCATTTTTTCTTCTGGAGTAAACAACTGTGAGTCTCCTCCATTCTGCTGCAGCTATCTGCCTGCCCACTGTGACAGGCTGCTCGACGCACACGTAGACACACACACATGCGAACCCCTGTTAGACGTCACACAACAAACCTGTTGACAATTGATTACATTTCAGTTTGTTCTCATCTGTGTACGTTACCTGTTGGTTTACTTGCGGAGCCACTTTCCACCACTTTTCACACAAACGACTATTCCACTTGAAAAATGATCATTTGTACATCAATGACTCACCTCGTGTTAACTTGAACTCTCGAAGAAAAACTTTGTTTTTGTCGCATGCCTCCATGGTGAACGAGTCTTGATGAATTTAAGTGAATGGGGGCCGCGTTTAACAACAGCAAAACTATATCAAAACACAACTCGTGCCGCTTAACCCAAGTCTCATTCACCCAGTCGTACGCTCACTACTTCCCAAACACATGCATTTACCCATAAGTCTGTGTATGTGTATGGCTTCATTTTATGTTAGCAGTCTTTTGTTTTTGGTTTAACGTTTGGAGGGAATTGGCTATCATTACAGGAAATATTTGTACACTTTTGTGAAGAACTTTTCCGGCTAATATATTTCATTTTCCCTCGATGTTTAGTTTTGCACCTCGGCTCTAATTAGCCTGCTTACTTGTCTTTATTGGGAAAATGTGAGTATCAGCTTTTTCCTCCCTGAGACGTTTTAGCATCAGTACAGGCTGAAAAAGCAATTTACATCTCTCGTGCACAATTAGACACGTGCACGTATTAATGAATGTACTGTACAGTTGGTCACACAGGGGAGGACATGTCAGAAATACTGGCTTTCTCCAGCAGACATGGCGGACAGCCTGCAGTCCTCCAGCGACACCAGGCAGCGGTGCCCACTTTAACCCTCTGCCAGACACACACACACACACACAGTGTTGCAGGTGGTCAGAAAGCTTGTTGCACCGCATTATTTAATAACACCACATTATATAATAACTAGACAAAATGTAATACATTTCCACTTCCTCATGTAATATCACCGCATAGTGTGCTGCAATTTTTAATAAACAGCCTGACCGCAAAATGTAATACATTTCCCTGTATTTTGTAATGAATTATTACATATTGCAGTGGTTTTTACAAAGTGCAGGAGTTGCACTTTTTTCATGAAAATGTAATAATACATGCATTATGTAAAAAAAACTCTTAATTGTTAAAAAAAAAAAAACATTTTAACATTATAACACCTATACTTTAGTATATAATATCTGACTCAGCTACCTCAAATAGTTTGGTTAAAGGAGCAGCGGGAAGCTCTTTATTAAAAGCTTTGGCAACGAAGTCAATAAATTACCACAAAATGTTTGCAACCTATGACATTGTAAGAATTTGTGAGACAGAATTCATTAATATTTTGAACACTTCACACAGAGGGGTGATGTATATTTGAATATTTTATGTAACCTGGTGGGAGAAAAGTGCAATCTGTGCACAATTGAATTGTATCAAAGTATGCCTGGCATTTATTGAACTTGAACCGTGAATATTTTCAATACAGGTTTTCCACACTTTTCATTACCCAGTTCTTTCTGCCAGTCCTACCTAAAGGAATTTGATGAAAGACTATTGAAAAAATAACACACAGCGCCTTTAGTGTATGGTTTAATATTCAAGAGACTATCCAAAGCAGCACGGTGAGGTGTCTGCTCGTGCAGTGGGACATGCACGTGTCTCTTAACGTGGGTTTGACCTCTGACCCTTTGGACCTTTTCACGGTACTTTTATGTCCCATCTGACTCAACAGGCTTCACATGCACATCATCCCCCAGCCACCATTAGCAGCAGCAGCAGCAGGATGCGTGACGTGCTAATAGCTCGCTGCCGTGGCAGACATGAGACAGTAACACCACTATCAGCCAGACCTCACAGCTGGCTAAGCAGTATCCACAGTGCTATCATTTCTACGTTGTCACTAGTCATTCATTGTCTAAGCTCTGCTTAAGCAATCGTGGCCGTTTGGCAGAAAGGGCCCGTGGCGATGCGTCCCGCCAGCGCTGCCTGTTAACTCAAATGTAACACGGTGTCCTCCGCCTCACCCCCACCAAGCTGGGACTGGGAGGCAGACACATAAGATGCAGCCGAATGGCTTCAAGAACTGGCATGTCCTCAGTTGTTTTTGAGCCAGACGGAGAAATGGAGCCAGAGGAAGAATGAAAATGAAGAAAGAAGTCAAACAAAAAATGCGCCGCAATAAGAGAGTAAACTGTAAAATAAAAGGAAGAGGAGGGCAGATTGATTAAGAAAGAGTCATGGTAATGAGCGGATTGCCCTTCCTGGGTTGCCTTGGTGGATAGCTGCCATCTTCATGTGAATGGCCTGGCTGATTAGCCAGACAGACAAATGGGGGATCGCATCGCTACAACCAAAGTCGAGGCTCCTAGAGGAGAACCAGCGACCGAGGGTATCTGCAAGAAAGATGATAATGTTCAAAGTTGAGTCTGAACCCTGTGGCGCCCTCATTTCTTTCTTAATTAGGTGTCAGTTTGAGCTAAAACATCCCCTCTCTGAATGCCACAGGAGGAGCAGATTGAGAAGGTGTTGATCTTGGATGTGTCGACTAAACAGTATGTGTGTTTGCTGGGCGTGAAACAGTTGCAAGAAAAGATTTTATTGTAATTTGTGCGAATGCAAAAAAATAGAAGAATTGTTTTTATTGAAATGTTTGTCATTTTTATGTGGATTATTTCTTTTCACGTAGATAGTTTTGGGAAAAACTTGCATGCATTGCAATGCTCTGAATAAGAACTACATGCTGCCTCCGTGGATATGGTTAACGGCTAACGCCATCATGCTAATGATAACAATGTTAACGTGCTGATGTTTAGATGGAAAGTTTAGCAAAGTACAACGGAGGCTAAAGGGAATGTCATTAGTTTTGCAGGTGTTTGGTCATAAACCAAAGTACTCAACATGCTCCATCCTCCTGTGGGATGCATGAATGCCTGTACCAAATGTAATGTCGGTTCATTTTGGAAACATTTCCCTCTGAACCAAAAAGGTTAACATGCCGATGGCACGAGTGGAAAAGTCAGTGAGTCACAAAAGTCATTAGGTTCCATCCGCTGAGAGCAATGAATGTCTGCACCAAATGTGGGGCAATCCATCCAATAGTTACAGAGACATTTCAGTGTGACACAATGTTGGACAAACATTGCCATCACTAGAGCCACAACACTAGCGTGGATAATTACATTTGCCAATAGAGAGAATATTGAACACAGTACATGATTACAACATACCTCCTCTTGATGTCTGAATGTCTGGAGTTGGTCAGATTTTCCCAGAGCTGATTGGGCCACTGCAGAGGAGCACCACTGAATGCAAATTCTACAATTATCAATCCAGTGCACAAATCAATTTCAGCTCTTCACCTGCCGCCATCTCATGGTCCTGATTCAATGTATGACGTCCAACAGATGTAATTTATTTCTTTTTCAACTTCAACACAGGTGCTGGCTCTATTTTAAGTACGGCTTAAAATATTAGAGCCTATTTATACTAAGTTTCTTCATGCGTGTTGGGCAGACTAGACATCTGTCCGATCTTAAAAAAGCTATGGATTCAAGCAGCATTCAAGATGGAATTAAACCCGATATATACTGTTGTTTTCATCTGATACCTGATCGGTTCAACCACTGGATGATGTGTGTGGAAGCAGAGTGAGTTACAGCCTGCGAAGACCGAGAACTTTTGTCTCGCTCATAGCTCATAAATACAATTCAGCCGTGTTTCTGTTGTGGATAGTTTTTAGCTCAGGCTAGCCAAACCGTTATTGTCGTAACTAAACTGCAAAAGTTCAGAAGGTATTGCCCCTTTCACACATTATCTACAACCCTGATATTTTGAGCTTTGTGTGAGAACGCACATGTCACAATCCTTCGGACCAGACATCAAGTGGACTAGTACTAAGTGTGTCTGATGTCCGATTGAGGTCGTGTTTAGACAGAGCCGCTCATTCTCCGGGGCACTCACGAGCGAGTGGAAGAGATAATGATGTTTCTATTGCAGCTGGCGCAAAAACAGGAAAAAAAACAAAAAAACATCCAAGGGTGAAGAAGAAGAGTCATTTTTACAAAATCGCTCACAAAAAATGTCTCAAAAGGAGAGACAACGAGATTCAGGACTTTTACGATTACGAGCCGCTCTACCCAGGCACCACCCCTCATATATATATATATAAAACAAATGTATTTCCAGTACGTGAGTGTGCTACATGTGCAAAAGGCAAACTAATGTCCAGACCCGATTCTCCAGACATTATCCGATGTTCGTATGGGAAAACGACTGGAGACGCATATAGCAAAGCTCATTTGGATTGTATCCAGATACGAGAAACTACAAATGATGAGTGTAGATTGGGCCTTTGAGTCATGTATTTTGTTAATGTTCACCTTGGATCTTGCAGCGTTTTGGTGGCATGTTCATACTGCAAATATCCACTGACAATACCAGGGTTTCTTTCAGGTGCTGGAAACTCAGAAAATGATTGATCTATGTTCAAAGTGGCTTTAATTGCTTGTCTTGACCATCAAGCAGTCACTGAAACTGTGTGTACTTCATAGTTATACTTTATGTTGTCAGTCCTGGCTCACTGTCTGTAGCAGTGAGGAGTCTATAAACAGGGAGCCAATCATGCATGCATCCATATTCTGTATATAAAGCTGGTGTGTATTTGTGTGAGTGTGTGCGCGCGCCTGTGCACATATCATTCTCGGGATCGTCCACTGTAGTAATGATGATGGGAATCTTGCTGGACAACCGCTTGTTGGTAACAGAGACCCATTCAGAGTTCAGACATCCTTCCCAGCAACCCCCTGGGAGCTCCACCAAGAGAGAGGAAGACGAGGAATAGGGGAAGTAAGGGGGAGTGGACACAGGAAGTCATTACAATCTGCATAGAGATTGGTTTGACCTCAGCGTCCACCCCCTCACCACACTGCCCAAAGCCTGACTGGACACAACAGATGTTAGTGGAGGTGGAGTCAAGGGATGGAGTGGGGGGGGGTGGGATGACAGCTGTACATTGTCTGTGCACGCCAGCCATTGTCTGAAATGGAAAAAGGAGAAAAAAAGAGGAGGAGGAGGAAGAGGAGGAGGAGGAGGGAGAAAACAGAGACGGAATTGTTGATTACTGGTTTTTGAAACTGCATTTTGTGCAGCGCTTTGTCAGAAATGCCAATAATGTGATTGAACTAATGGCAGAATGAAGAGAGAGAGCTGAAAGGAAAATAGGAGAATGAGTGAGGAAAGAAAGGCGAGGAAGAGGGAGCCAGCCAGGCATTGTGTGGAGTTGCTGGCAAAGACACAAGAGTGCTCAAAAATAATGGAATCCGAGGCACTTCAAAAAATATTAGAAAAACCTAATTTCTATTGCTCATTGATAATGGAATGTCAAAACAGTTTCAGACTTTTATTCATTAATATAGTTTTAAACCTGTATCACCAAACCAGGTCGAAAACAGTTGATGGCAGAAAGTTAACAGTTTTTAGCAATAAAACAGGTTAAAACGTGGTTTATGGCTATTTATATGACTATACTGTATATATATATATATGTTGTTATTTGCATTGTTTTATTTGGGTGATTTCATATTATTTCTTTGCTTTTCAGTAAAATAGTAAAAATGCTTTGAAACTTGCAAAGTTTGGCCGGTAAAATAAGGTTCATAAGCATCTATTCTTCTTCTTGGTCGCTGTAGACGTTGATTAATACCAGTGTTCAAAACGGACGAGAACAAAAAAGAAGGCAGGATTAACAGAGAGACAGAGACAGATGGGCAAGCGAGGGCAAGCATACTGGATGTTGGACAGCCAAGGCTGACAACTTGCTATAGGACACAGAAAAAGAATCTGCTAGGTCAGACAAGAAACCCCAAAGGCGGAGGAGACATTCACATCACATCAGCAATATCAATCCACCAAAAGATACAGAAAGCAAGGCATATGGAGAGATAGGGCGAGAAAGTAGACGAGGAGAAGGAGAGGGAGTGATACGTCTGCTATTAATGCTGCTGGAAACCCAAGTGCAGAAACTTGTTTTTCCAAATGGCTCACTGCTTCAACAAAGGGAGGAGAGAAAGACAGCAAGGCTCCTATCGATGCAGCAGAGGTCTGGATAGATCGAGCATGACACAGCCAGGCTTGTCCCAAGGGGAAAAAGTGAGGGAGTTGTTCCAAAATCAGCTGCGCAGTCACCAGTTCTTACCCATACTGACCGACGGCACACAATTAAAAACAGGAGAATGACAGCAGTTTTAATATAGGCTAAAAGCTTAGTCAGCATGTCTCTTTTATAGAGTTGACAAAATGAATCTGAGAGCGTCGAGAGATTATTGTCAGGCTCTGTTTTTGAAACTCTGTGTTCTGGAAAGTCTTTCAGACACACACAAAAAGCTCTGTGCTGAAAGCTCAACACACAGTCACGCACACACAGACGAGCATACACAAAACCACTGCCACTAGAAGTGTGCTAATCAATATTTCTTTAATAGCAATCTGTGAGATGAAGGTGAAAGGTGTAGGTGGTAGAGACAAACCCGACTCTGCGGTTCCCCTTAATCCAAGCTTTACCTTGCACCTTTTTGGTAAAGAATAAATATCAAGAGAAACACAGACACATCTGAAATGAACATATGACCACAAGCCCTCATGCCTAAACGACCAAACAGCCTTCCAAAACCAGCCACATGACCCTCACAAAAACGTTTTCTGGTCTGTCACCTCTCGATAAGATGTTTAGGCAACGGAAATGATTGAGTTAAGGTTATTTTAAGTTATTTTAAAACCTTGTTGGCTGGTGGTTGGAGACGGGATGCAAATCCCATGACTGCCAAAGTCAAACCCACTGCGACCCGGCTTCCCCCTTTTGGGAATGTGTTTGTTAAGGTCGCAACCAGAAAGTTCACGACCATTTTCACTAAAACCTGATCTTTTGACAATCTCTATGTCTAATCATGTATCCTATTTACCCAATAATATCTTGTCCGTCATTAGTTATTGCTCAACTGTAAGTCTGATTTCCACAGAAATCTCTCCAGTCAAAGTTCAGCAGTGTCGAAAGCTGCGGCTGCAGATGAAATGCAGGGATTGGAACCAGCCTTAGTCCACTCACTGCTCACATCTCTTCCTCGGGGTTTCATTGCACACTTTATTGAACCATTATGCCTCTGTGCCACAAACAAAAAATAAATCCGGAGAGAGTGAGAAAGAGAAATGTTGTAGATTTGCTCTCCCCTGCACGTTTCTGTCCGTCTCACTCTCTGTCTGCTAGCCAAATGCTTTCCAACGCTGGCCGTTCACAGGAGTCAGGTGTTCGTCTCTGCCTCAGGTCTAATGCAGGGAAACAACATTAAATATTTACAACTACATCTTCTCCCCCTCTCCAGTCGTCTGCTCGCCAACAGTCTGAGCAAACAGCCCACTAGCACACACAGACATCAGACACAAACATACAAAGGAAAGGTTAACTTGTAATGTACCTCATATTGTACACCCACACTCACTTGTAAGGTAACCCATACTGTGCACTCACAGTGAGGTGAAAGGATACTTAATAATGAGTCCTTGTGAGAAAAAAAAGAGTTTCTATCAAAAAATGAAATCCAGGAAATTATTGGTGTTTATTTTTTAATATTTATATATATAATTATTTTTTTTTTTTTTAAAACAGGTGAAAATCTAATGAGAGGGGCATATAACTAACACCTCATTTGCATGTTCTTGCCATTTTTCTATTCCATTAGCGGAGGCTTTTTGTGAACTGTCAACATTTAAAAAGCACCTTGTGTACTGTAATCTGTAGCTATAGGGCCCTCTGGCAACAGTAATCACAGCAAATGTGAGGCGCGTGAGGAAAGCAAATCAGCTCAAACCCATCCGCTCCTTTTTAAAGATGTAAAGACCGACAAGTGATGCATTTTTGGAAATAGGATTTTTTGCTTTCTTACTTTAAGTTACACGGAAAGAACATTACTCCCAAATCTATCCTTTAACTATTGAACATATAAGTAAGCCCGACTGTACCTCCAGGAAATCACTGCTTTAACTAAATATATAGCCTAAATATATATAATACAATACGAAATACTATTTCTTCTGGAAAACTCATTCAGATCCAAAGCTGTTCTCTTTGAATGGAAAAAAAGCCCCAATCACCTATTATGTGATGCATCTTAACAACTGACAGCATTCGGAAGAGAACTGAAGAGGTCAAATTGCCGCCATTCACAGGCACATACATTGAAACACTCTAACACACACACACACACTCAGACACACACTCCCGAGCCAACAGCTCCAGCCCCGCCCATGTTACCACATCCCCGGGTGCCATTGTGCGGGGCCACTCAAGCAGGTAATTCGCTGACAATGAATAAAATGAGATGTAATTATTGTGAAGCAGTCACTTGTTGAACATGGCTGAATGGGCTGAGAAACACGGTGCTCCCGGACTTCATTATTGTCGTGCGGCCGTGCATTTTACAGTAGCCAGACAGAGGTTAACGCTTAGCAATCAAGTTGTATGCCAGCGCGTGAGTGAGTGGGCAAGTGTGTGTGTGTGTGTGTGTGTGTGTGTGTGTGTGTTCGATTGGCTGGGAGAGGGTGGGTGGCAGGGGAGCGGTTAGATGGGAGTGTGGTGGAGGAGTGTGGGGGGGGCGGGGATTTGAGGGAGGTGAAAAATAAGCCTCTGGCTATCATCATAGGGAATGGCCTGAGACATCCACTTCTCCGTCTCTCTGCCACCCACCCTCCTCTTGCCGTCTATCGCTCACACTGTTGCTATCTTTCTTGCCCATTCGACCTTTTTCTCTTTCTTCGCCTCTTGAGCTTTCTACTCCTCTCCATCTCATTCACTTTCCTTCTCTTTCCCCCACCCTTTTGGCTCCTGTTCTCCTCCCCTATCTTTCTCTCTCTCTCTCTCTCTCTCTCTCTCTCCAGACCTCAAATTATTCCTTTCTCCTTCCCTCTACATGTTGAAATCTTCCTCTCCTACTATCTCCTCCTTCCTCTCTGTTTTTTTTTTTTTTTTATCCACCTATTCGCTCATTCTCTCTATATCTCCTATGCTCTTTCTATCTCGCTCTGCTCCCTCCGGTGTACCAGAACAGGTGGAGGACAAGCTGATAAGTCTCCGTCTGACACTTTCTCACCAGCAGCCATCATTTGCTCTCTGATCCCATGTTAGTTGAAACACACCTTCACTGTTATCTGTCTGTGTATGAACGTGGATCACACCATATCTATGCATATATGTGGCTGCATTACAGCCTGGAGAGATATATCCCCCGCCTTTGAACTGTTCACACAAAGGCAGCTCTGCCTCTCCTGCCACACCAAAGGAGCAATTCCAGTCGATTTCATCCGGTCCTGTCTTGGTTATATGCATCCTTTTTTCTCAGCTACTCCTTTTCCCATCGTTTTCTCTCTCTCTCTCTCTTTCTCTCTCTCTCTCTCTCTCTCTCTCTCTCTCGGCTTAGTGTCATTCATCTTACGGCAGTACTCACAATACCTACACATACACCGAACTCTTGTCGCAGAGACATGCACAAGCACACACGTCACACTCTCATACCTCTTCTTGTCTTGGCTGGATATGGCTGAGCGGGACCGGAGTGAGATCGTTTAGCATATTATCGGCTCCCAGGGGTTCCTGTTTATGCCCGCTCACTCCAGAGCAGATGAGTGGGATTCCAGTAGCTGCCGTGCATTTAACAGATCACCCTGCCCCCCCCCCCCCCCCAGCCCCCACTCCAGAGGATCCAGATGTGACAAATGCTCATAATGGGCCAAAGATGTTGAAGATGTTCACAAATGAAGGCCGTGGTAGACATGCAGTCGTGTGCTGTGCAGAGACATTCAGGCAGAGATTAGAATTTATACGGACTGTTAAAGGTCCTCAATAATATCCATGAGCTAAATCCATGTACATAATTGAGAGAGTGAGATTGACTTATAGATTGGTAAGGTTAACTCTACAGCCATGGTAGCAGACCATGAGACTAAGAATGAGACTTTACCACTTGTGGGGCAACAGTGGCGCTCGACCTGAGGGTGATGCCGCGGGGGAAAAGACACGTTGGGTCCAAAATCAAAAGCGTTTATTACTGTTGGACGTTGGAAGCTCAGCTCATCAGCTCTGTGTCGTCACATCTGGCATAAGTTGTCATCAGTCCAAGCCATGCGTTCTTATCTTCATCAGCTTTAAATGTACTTCGTTGTAATATACATTCACATATTTTACCAACACCACACAGTGACACAAAACATAATAACGTACACAAGGGAGAAATTCAATTTATGCTTGGATGATATAACACACTGTGTTGTGTAACCTTCAAAGACAAAACACAGAGAAGGAAAAGCATGTATACGTACCATTTGCATAACCATATACTGACATATACATAGACTTGAACATGAATTTACATGCATGCATTCATACGTACATTATGCTTGTAGTATCGAAGTATCGAATTCATTTACTGGTTTATTTTTCATGCATCTTGAATTGATGAATAAAATTGCCACGACCATAAATGATATCTTGGCTCTCACGCTGTCTTTTTGCCACCAAAATGTCATTAGATCTTATTATTAAACAATCAAGCAACCCCTTAAAGGCCTTTCTGAGCTCTTCCAGTGTGTGAGGACTCTTGTAGCCTGAGCATTGAGAGGAATCCCAAGCATACAATTTTAAAATGTGACATTATTCAACCCTTCTGCTTGCGAGCAGGAGCCCTGTGCACCTCTACACCTCCATCACATCGTATCCTGGCCCCCTGCCGTGTAGTAAACTCTGTTCAGAACTTTATGTACGATACCTCTTCCCCCAGCTTCTGCTTCCTTCCTCCCTTACAATATGTAACCACGTCTCCTTCTCTATTTCACACCTCAAGTCAATGTGCCGTCACAAACAACACTATTCACTTTGCATAACAGTTTCTAACATACGGAAGCTTGATGCTTGATGTTTGGGCTGGAAAAAAAAAGCTTTCGCATTTGGTCCATGGTGCATCTCGGCTCTATACACTTTGGTTACACAGCTTTTGATTTGCATGTATCTCCAAACATCCTTACAGGTCAAATTATACGGAACACACATCTCCTTAAATGAAAGATATCATTTCCCACACAAATCTCAGGAATGTTCCCTATAGATAGGCACATATCTCTGCATGGAGGGAGATGCGTTGAACATTTTGTGTGCTCTATGCCATACCTTCCTGGAGTGGTTGTACATGGGAATGGTGGTTTGCCCGCGGGTTTTTGTCTGGTTTAAATGGTTTAAATATCGCTGTCATATTCATTTCTAGCTGCACCCATTTTGCCTTTTCTCCCTCTGGCTACAATGTTTAGTCAATTTTGACATTTTGAAATTCCATTTTGTACAGCTCAATATTTGGGAGTGCTTTGGGGTCTGAATTTTCTTTTTTTTAAAACCGATTTGAGGCCCTTTTTCTTCCCACAGAAAATCTTTGTTAAGGGCATTAAATTGTTAAAAACAAAATGATGCTTGGGAAGCTCATCAGGAGCATCATGGACATATAATTACATTTTGGAATAATCGTCACCTTAACAGCATTGATTTTTACCCATAAGCTTAACTGTAATCATTTCCATCTTGTAGATGTTGCTTTATCTTCTGTAAAACTGGTTGTACATTCAGAGTCACGATTGTCTTCAAGTATGGCATCTAACGTCTGGTGGGTAGTGATGTTTGAGAAGAGTTGACCCCGTCTAATGTGCAGATGGCTGATGTAGGCAGTGCTTCTGAATTATACCAGTTGACCCTGTATCAAGAAATCTTAGAGATCTTTCGTACTGTTTCCATGATACATGGTCCCGTCGCTGCAACAAAAATCATCTGAATATAAAAAAAAAAAAAAGCTTATTCTCCTAATTACCTCCCTCTACTCCTTTCATTTCTGCTAGATATAGCTCATTGTTCTAAGGCTAAGAGAAATGACTGGGGTGACATGGGACATCTCTGCTTCGTGGACTTTGGGGGAAATCATTCCATCTGTCTGTACAGTGGCCAAAAAGGTCATTGCACTGAACATAAATCTACATTCAAACCCACATTTACCAAGAACCATCAACACATATATCCATTGTACCCTGTCAGAGGCCTTCCCCGAGTCTAGAGAAAGAACTCTCTCTAACCTGGCGGCTAGAATCTTTGAAAGCACTTTTCCATCAGCATTATTCAAGGAAACAGGACGATAACTAACAGGATCCGTTAAGTCTCGATCCTTTTTAGGTGTAAGAGTTATCAGGGTCAACTACTACCTCACAGCCTGCGGCCTGTAGTTGACGTAATACGCTTGTTTTAGCAAGACCACAATAGCAAAGAAAACAGCCACATCAAAACCATAAAGCGATGCCATTTGGGATGTTTTTAAGGACAGTTCGTGTTGTTGCACTAAAGATACATTTCGCTAAATAGCCAACGTTAGATAAGTCCGTCTGAAAGAAAAGTTGCGAGTTCAGCATGTCTTTACTCCCCAAGAGCTGTCTCCAGCGGCGGGAGGCCACGCCAATGTTAACTCTTGTTGCTTCTTTTCATATGACTTCTTTTTCTTTGTCACTCAACGTGGTGTCATGTGGAGTTTGGGCGGTCGAGATGGCGATAAAGGTCACTTGCCAAGACCTTCAGCCATCTTTGTTTTTACTGTGCCACACACCGGGGGCGGTGCTTTCAACGTGATTGGCAGCTCTCGGTCCTCTCATGTTGGACCGACTGGACGCTATCGCCTCACGAGAAACAAGTGGCATTGCAATAAAGGACGGGCCATGGCTAGCTGGTTAGATCTCTCTGAAACACAACACACAAAACTGCTACTTCTTCACATTCTGCTGATAATATTAGTTAATTTCGTGACTGTTTCAAAGTAAAATGTTGGCCACGTCCTACACATCGCACTGTTAAAGTCACGGTTTTGTGTGTTTCTCAGCTGATCATACTGGAAAATAAAGGCCTGTATTACAGACATCACTGATATAAAAGCATCAACTTTTAACAGCACCAGAAAGCTGCAGCTTTTGTAGATCTTAGATTTTGTTTCTGTTTGGTGTTATTTCTTGTATTAAAATACCTGTCAATCATTTAGTGAGAATTGCATTCAAAACAGTGCAATAAAATACAATATCCTGACATCAAACACTCCTTTGCGGAGCTTAGTTTGTTTCAGTGTGTGTCAGAGAAAAATGTTTGAGATGTTATTGTACTGTAGCAATAAAGGGCTTTTCACAGACCACTTTGACATTAGATAAGAAAGATAAGATATATTTTTAATGTCCCCGTAGGGAATTTGCTCTGTACTCCGCCTTGCAGATAAAAAAAACATACAACCGCAACAACAACAACGCAAAGCTTCTGTGTAACAGTTTGCACACATACAAACACACCTTCTGACGGTGACGACACATTGCACAACATCCTACACTACCTGTCGCTGTCGGTGTGGCGCATGTTAATGGACACCGGCAGGAAGGAACGTTCAGAACGGTTCCGCCTGTCTGGACTGCATAGAACCATTCGGTGAAGGAATTCTGCTTATCTAAAGTGTGTTTGGAAATTGCACTTCTATATGTAACGGTATATAAATCATTTGTTCATATGTGATATTGTGATATGTGTTCTTCTGTATTTCTTCTTTTCTGCAATGTTATTATAAAATGCAATTAAGGTGACTGACACTCACACACTGTAAGTCTCTAGGCTATATCTATGCCTGCCAATGCAGAGACAGTATGTGCACACGCACACACACACACACACACAACTGTGTCAGTGCAGACCAACCTTGTTACAGTAACGAGTCACATTGCTCACCACACTCAAGTCAGCAGTGCGTTCACATGCTCTTCGGTACAACAAGGCCTCTATACTGCAGTGTCCGTTGGGAGAAGGGGTTCAAAATGTATCCAAAGGGCTCCGGCTGAGACAACAGAGGCCCGTGTTCTCCTGCTGCTGCTGCTCTGCTCCTGGCCTGGTGGAGGGGAGCACAGAGGCTGCTGATGGAGAAGAGTTTCAGATTTCAAAAGGATTTTTTTTTTTTTTTCCTTCCCTTTTTCTACCCGACTGGATCGGGGCATGTACGACCACAACACAGGGGCGTGTGTGCCTGCGCAGTGTGTGTTTATTATAGCATTTGCAAACAGATTTTGAACCGCTCACAAAGCGCCCGGTCTGTCTGCGTTGTTCAAATCCGGGTCGCATGCTCTGTTCTTCACCGCCACCTCATCCCACCAGAGTCTGTGTGAAAGCACAGCAGAGCGCTGTGTGTCTGAACACGTGTACTTGTGTGTACATAGTATGGAAATGTGTATAAGAGAGTGGGAAAAAAAGTCACATAAAGGCCGTTATGTCACGGACCCAATTCGTCCCATATGTGCTGTGTTATCCAGGTCTCTACTCACTGAGCTACAATAGCAGCCTGCTTTTCAAAACACCAGCACAATGTGCGTCCGTCACGCGGTGAAACCGAGCCCGGTCAGGGGATACCACCCTAGGGATTTAAGTTCAGAACCAGGAAGTGTTTTGATGAAAGCAGCAAGGCCTTGGGGGAAGTTTCTCCACCCCTCCTCCTCCATTTGACTCTCTCTGCCAGCTTAAACACATCTGTCCTGGCCTGACCAGCCACCCCACGCCCTTATCCCTACAGCTGGAGCCTCCGGTCAAGGACTCAAACCTATATATTGGAATTTGATTTGATGAAACTGATTTGAGCATTGGAATAATGACAAAAAAGAGGTAAAAAGGATTAGAAAAAGATTCAGTTGATTGGATATGAAAAACAAGTTAATGATCAGTAAACACAAAGTACAGCTAAGACTAATGGGACTGTTTTTAGTTTTTAGTTTTTTAGTTTTAGTTTTGTATGATGAAGTTCAGTCAGGGGTCACTAAAGCTGTAACGATTTATCTGCAGGGAGAAATGTCTGTGTTCCTTTTGGTCGAGACTTTTTTCGACTGTCTATTTCTGCGTCCGCATGCACTCTGTCATATTAGCGCATACTACTCTTGAGTTATCAGGTGTGTTGAAATTGACTTTCAACACGTGCATTGGTTCTTTATGATTCAGCAGAAATTCCATATCCCGACCTATATATAAACGAGCCACGACTTGCCCCAGTAACAAAACATTTCTGGCGCCGCTGTTGTTAACATGTAGACCAACTTGAAGGCAGCATACAACTCGTAGTGCCTCGCCACCTACTAACCCTCTCCTACTTCCATAATTATGCATGCATCTCTGTTAAAAAGTGGGACAGGTCTGGCTTTAAAGAGGACAATTCTACATTCAAGTGCTCCACATAAACCCTGCCTTCCATAAATATGACTTACAGTATAACAGCAGTCTAGTTATTTTAGTTGAAGAAAGCTTAGAAGATCACAGAAGATAACATGCATCAAAAATACAATGAGGATAAGTAATAAAATGAAAAAAACATTTTTTTTAAAAAAAAGGTACGAACAGATGGCACTAAAAGAGATTTATTTTTTAATATTTAAAAAGCTAAGTTATATTTGGTATTGGCACAGCTTCCCTGCTTTATTCCTCCCTAAAGGTCACATCTTTGTAGTTCAGGCTACCACATTTAATGTTCTTCATATGCGCTGAACTTAGAATTACAATATTTCCACTAGACTTTGAAGGCAGCATAATTATTGCAGCAGTGCTACCCAGCCCCCCACCCTGGTTCACCCGCTGCCCACCCCTCTCAGGCTCTCACTGGGAGGGTTGTTAGAGAGCTGGTTGTGTTTTCTTTGCGCGGCCAGACCTCGCTATCACATTACTGCACACATGCTGATGCAGCAGCTCCTGCAGCCCCCATCATCCCAACCCTGTCCCAGCCTTCTTCACCAAGCCAACCAACAATGGAGTGAAGCAAATGACTATTTCAATTCAAGTAATGCCACATTACAGTTACCAATCACAGACATAAGTTGTTACTTGTGTTATCTCCACTTCTAAATATAAGATTAAAGTTGAATTATCTAGGAAATACATCCCAGCACTCCAGTCGCCTTGATTAATTTTCATAGAATTAGTCACCGTCCCCTCACACGTCGCGCTGAGCTCAGACTAGAAATGGCAGAAAAGTTGGCTTTGCCTGGAGGAAATATTCTCTCAACTTTGATTTAATCAAGGAACAAGGAGAGGAAGTGAAATTAAGTTGAGTACCAATGTTAAAGGCTAAGAGGATGCGGCTGACAATTTTATGGCTATAACAGCGAGGTAATATAGTGGTGTGAAAATATTTTTCCAAGGGAGTAATAAGCAAAAGAATATAATAAGTTTTGAAAGGAGTCCAATAAATTGCGAGCTACTGTACATTACCTGGCATATTAATCATACTCCTCTTTGGCAGTTTGCTCTCTCACGGTCAAAGCCTCCAATAACTCTACTGCCTCTTTTGTCTGTGTGCAGGGAAACCAAATACATTTGGCAAACAATGTTCTTGCAATATATTTACTCTATAAAATTAGGGACTGTACAACAAATGTTTGGAGTGGGGAATGGTGCAGAATCCTAGGCTGCTTGTCAAAATTGACTAACATCTTCAGAAACCTACTTTGTGTAATACTACTACGACTACCACTACCTTCCTTTCCAACGCTGGATTTGGGACACTGCGTACGACAATCTCTGAAACTTTCCGAAACGTCACAGCCATTTCACAGCGTGATGATGAGCCGGGTTGTGCGAAGGTGAGAAAAGAAGCCAGGGTTCTCTTGAGCTTTTTTTTGTTTGTTATCCCCATATAAAGCTTTTCACTTCGCCTTGGAGTGTGGCCTCGTTGGTGTAGTTTTGGGATCATTTAACCAAAGAACCTTCCAACAAAGTTTCCATTGTAACTGTAGTATTATAACTGATGTTGAAACTACGTTGCATTTGTGACAAGAAGTTTCCAAGATTACACATTTTCTGTCACACTCTGTTGTCACAGACAGGGAAGTTCTTTAATTGCACAAACACGTCTGAACTTGACCTTTCTACAAGATAAAGATGATAGTGGACAGAACAGGAAAACCACCAGGTCTGGGCTAGGAACTGTAGCTACAGTGGTTCCCTCTGTAGGGCCAGACTGAAGAAAAAGAAAAGGGAAAAGGATCAGTCAGGGTGTTTGTTTTTCCTCCCAGCAGAAAAGGCCTTCATTGATGGTTTTGGATGTACTGCCCTTTTAGAGGCACATAGTGGTTTTGACCTGGCCTTTCTTTCTTTTTCCTCTCTTTCCCCTTCTCTCTCTCACACCCAGGACCTGGAGGGGATCTTGTAAAGTCAGCAGCTATGCGTTGTGTTATAAAAATAATCCAGGTTTTATTGGGATTGCCATGGGAGGGTGGCATAAGGCGGAGTGAGGGTTAAGTGGTTATACAGCACAGTTCACCTTTCTTACTAGAAAGAACTGCACTGTTATATACTGTATGGACTGTTCCATACAGGCGGAGACAGAGGAGCTATTGGAAATAACAGTGGTGAAGATAGAGCACAAAGGTAGGAGTGTTCACGCGTATGTGCGTTTCCGTGTGCATGTGAGGAGGCAGTATGTGTGAATCAGCGTGTGGGGGTATTAACAACATGCTGGTATTTAAACCGCTCCTGTAACAATGGGTCTTAAGTCTCCAGCCAGTACCCACAGTCTGTCCACTAATGGTACCAGTCCACTCACTAGCCCAGCAGGATGGAGACACTCCAATGGCTGTATGGAGTGCCAGGAAATGCTAAATATCACTAAACAATCCTATGGAGCCGCGTATAAATGCCACGTCTGCCTGTAAACATCTAATTTTTGCCTGTGCAGGAGAGTCTGATAGAGATTTCCAGGAACTTGACAAGCCCTATTTGCAACAGGGATGCAGCAATGTCAGGTTGAACTCTGGCAACATCTCACTCAAGGTGGTTTTGGCTAAAGGTCATTGAATAAATGTGTCTGAGCCAGTTCAAACACTGTCCGAGGCATTTTCAGGGTGATACAATCACAGCTGCGTGCAGCCAGGCCCACATGTGGCACTCGGCTTGAAGGACAAAGGGCTCTGGAAGAAATTGATAGATTAGAAAAGGGCACGGTAAGTCATTTGTCTTTTGTTTTCCCTATCAGAGGCCCTCAGTGTTGCCGTGTTGCCCAGGACAACATTATAAAGCATGAAAGATTGCCTTGCTTATGGGTATTTATGGCAAGTGTAAGTATTTCGACTGTTTTTCACGGCTGAGCGAGTTGCCCTTTAGGATTGCAAAGATGCTTCAGAAAGACATTCCTACGCCCAGGCTGCAGAGAATGCAAGACGTGGCGTAAGGCAGGGGGCTTTGGCAGCCAGAGAGAAGCTCAGTGTCTGTCCGTCATTGTCCGGACGTCTGAGGGCCGCCCGGGGTCAGAGCAGGGGAAAATGTCCTCACTGGGATGGGTAAGGGTGTGGGAGTTGGTAGCGGCTGTTTCTAGAATTCAAACGCCGTCAACCCTTCATATCTGTCTAATCCCTAACAAGATGAACCTGTAAAATTAGCCTGCTGAAATGGGTAGTTGTTACGGCGGCAGAGGGAGCGCCGTGACAGGGATATTTGTCAAGAATTGGATTATAGCAGATGGCTTTCTGAAACTTCAAACCAGTGTGATTAGATTTTTCCCGTTGAACACTGATTGAAGGATGATTGCATTAGACGACAGTAGGGTGGAGAAATACGCACAAAAGAACAAGTTCAATTTGAACAATGCGGCAGGATAGTAATCCTCTCTGCCCTGTTGCTTGCACATGGATGTCTTTACCAAGCAGTTGTCCTCCGTGATAAAGAATATCTCTCAATGCAAATCTGAGTGATGTGAACATGTTGCATTTTATTTCATCCATATGTCAGTTGTAACATTTAGGACGGGCACTCGGAATGGCAATGTCAGCCTGTCGGTCTGGCGTTCAGTCCAACACTTGTACCCGACTGAAATATCTCAACAAATGTTTGAAGAATTCATGTGAAATGTGGTGCAGATATCCGTGGTGCCCACAGGATGAAGCCTCGTGGAATTGCAGGTCAAGGTTTCCACTTATCTAGTGAAATATCTCAACAACTACTAGATGGATTGGCAAAAAAATAAATACATATATTCATGGTTTCCAGGCAATGTATACTGATGACTTTGGTGATCCCCTTACTATTCCTGTTGCACCACCATGAGTTTTACATCAGTAGTTTTGAGTGTCTCGGCCACGGTTGCCATGACATCTTTGACGGAGAGAATGTTTGTGATTGTGAGCATGTTGCCATTTGGCATTCACCTTTGGTAGACTTGTGTTTCCCAATACCATACTACAGTTGTTCATTTTCTTAGTATACTGTTTTTGCAGTTACGATACAAAAAAGTCCACGTACCTAAATGTTTGATACTGGCAGGAAAGGACATGAAAGGTGTGCACTGCCAATTAAATTTCACAAAAAGAAATCAAAATGTTTTTTCCGAGGATTTGATATGTTTTAGTTTTCTGGGGGCTTCACAAAGCTCCTTTAAACCGTCCCCAATTTGTTAAATTTGTTCGTAGCTGTGAGTATTATAGAATAGTGTCCATCAACAGCACATTTAAAAATCAGGGTTTTTTTTTGTCTGAATGCTGACAGTTTTGCTGCTTAGATTTAGTATGTCGTAGTTTGGCTTCGGGACACAGCTTTAGTCTGATCAGTGGATGAGAAATGCACAGTCACAGAATCACATTCTCAATGCTGGAGTTGGTAGCGGTGGCTGTATTCAACATTCGCGGCAGCTTTCTCCTAGAAAACAAGTGGACACGAATGATGTGCATTCATAGCCAACCACCAACAAGCCTTAGGCAGAAAATGACCTTTTTTAAAACTGGCTCCATATTGTTGTACCAAGATTTTTATTTTTATTTTTTTGAAATGCTGGCTGAACTTTTGGCATTTTAAATGAGAGGCATAACCGGAGCCTTTTCCCATGTATCCTTCAGCAAAACAACAGAACCGTGTAGGAGGTAAGCTGCCCATGTATAATTTCTCTGGTGTTAGCCAGTGTGTTTTTCATATGCATAGCTGCCGAAGAAGAGTCATCAGGCAGACTTTCCTGCACAGAGAGTGTGGAGTTGAGGGGAAGCGAGGGCGCTCGCTGCTGTTTATTATAGTAAGCCAGCTAGGGGCCAGGGGCGCAGCAGAAGATGGAGAGGGGAGGAGATATACAGGGGTCCCAGGGGCCCCAACCCTGCCTCCCTCAGCAGTTTTTCCCACTGCGCTGACAGGCGGCACACTCTCGCTTGGGGACGGGAGAAACCCTGCTTTTACAGTTTCCAATGGAATTTAATAACCTCCTGAAGCCATTCGCCTTTACATAAGACAGTAAATTAGCACGCTGTTATCCCATCAGTGAGTGAAATGAACATCAGTGCGGCAATCTATGCAGATATCCAAATTAAGCAGAGATCCAACACTGATTTGGTCGACTTTGTGAAATTAAGTGAAAGAAACTTAGGGCTGAACCAGAAGTTTATCTCTGTCATCCAGCGGATCTATCACCCCGACCTTAAAGAAAATTAAGCTTTCTACTGTGGGAAAAATACACTTCTAAACTGAACTACCTTGCTTTGATGAAAGCAGACCCTCGTCTTTCTTTACTAATCAAGCAACACAATTCCAACTGCAGGTCGGATCAAAAAAGATGAGGAATGTTAATAAAGCGGTGATGAAAAGCAAGTTTAGACGATTCATTTCTTATCTCCCTAAAACTGCTCTGATTAAAACCTCGCTTGTCGCTTCCTATCACCCCTTAATGAATATACAAGTTGAATGAGATGATGTTCTGTTGAGCTGTAATTTCCTTCTTCTGTCAGGGGAAGTAGGGAGCTACTCATCATATGGGGCATGCTTTAATACACTCGTCTCAATAGATATTAACCACCAGGCGATTGCAGAGGCAATGAAACATTTGGGCCATTCATTTCAGACGAAGACAGGAGATTTCTCCACTTCGCTCCACAAATGTTTACCCATGAAATTGCAATGAGATGAAATGTGACAGATCAGCAGCGGCTGAAAGCAGATTTCTGTCAAAAAGCTAACGTTGCAAAAAGACCTTTAGATTGATTATGACAACTTTGGTTCTCCGCCGTTTAGAATCAAACTGCCACTGCGGAGAGTTAAAACCATTCATTACTTTTCATTTCAATCTCTTTACAATCCAGCGGAAGTTTTAGTATCATAATTCTGTTATCAGGTCAATTCTTCCCACTTTAATTGGACGGATGTATGTCAAGTAATATCTATTAGAGTAAACGTCAATATTTGAATAAGGATTATTTCAATAAAGACATTACAGGTTTCAAATGTATGTCTTGCATCTTTTACATCTTCCACAAGCGACAATAGACTTGTGCAACACATCCACCTGTGATGTCGAAAAGGCTGAGCATTTCTCTGTGCTATTAAAACCTCCAGCTGATAATGAAAGGTACTATGAGGTAAATGTGGTAATCTCTCATAATAAGTTTCCCAGCTCTAACCGTTGCCCAGTATAAATCTTATCAATTTTAAAGCCAAAGTAAACCGAGAGTCTCATTGTGATAGAAGAGCCCAAACAGAGCAAACAGAGAAGAGCGATGCGCGACGAGAGGCCTGTCCTCTGCCTCATAATGAGACCCGACCCCACTCTCTCCCCGCCTGGCGTGCTTTCTACAGTTGCCAGACACGTGCTGAATAATTCTCCTGTTGCTGCTTGTCAATCATACAACCTTGGTACCATCGGTTCTGAGACACGTAAAGTCTGGAAGTGGAGCAAAACAATGATTTTAAATCCACCAGTTGAGGATATATGAAAAGAGTTTTTTTTCTCCTCCTGCCTTGATGCTGAATCTCTTTAGTGTTTAGTTCCCATCAATACCGGCAAAATCTCTTTCTCTGTTGTTGCTGCCGAAGATTGACCTGAATTGTGAATCACTAGAGTTAATCCCTCCTACGTTTACTATATGAAGAGCTGGATTTCCCGAGCCAGCCTCATACAGAGCGTCCTGGAAGCTGACAGCGTGGATTAGGCAGCACTCTGCATCAGGTCGATGTCTGCTTGCACACTGTGGACATTTTTATGTCTTTATTTAAGTGTCACTGCAGCAGAGGATTCATAGGTTAAACACTCCATACATAAACACATATACACTACTGTATAGAAGTGAAGCATGGGACAACTTAATAAAAGGCAGTAAATACTCCAACGTAAAACGTGTAGGGAGACAAATAAAGTCACAAATGAAGGGAGGAGACGATAAAGCTGCAATAAAATGTTGAATACAAAAATAGGTGTTATGTTTGTTATTGTGCAGTATTGGTAAATTGTCTTGAGACTGCTTATAGCACTGTTAGCAGCTTAAAATGCATTCATTTCTCTCATGGCAGTAAAAGTAAGGCGTGTGTATGATATAGCCAGAGAGCAGGGCAGAAGGTTACACTCGGCAGTGTGATTGACTTATATTCCAGAGGTCGCTTCAGGAGAGGTGGGCTTTTCTACTTTACCGCCTCCGTCCGGTTTTCATGCTGCTCACGAGACCAAAGACGAGAAATATAACATTGAAGCTGGACGGCTGAAGGCGCTCTACTGTGACCTCACTGCACTTTAATGTAATTCCTCTCACATTGTCAGTCCGATTGATGTTGTTTTTGCAACGGCAAGAGCTCGCCGTGGCCTTAGTCTAGCAAGAACAGTCGTGATTAAAGAGAGTGACAGCAGCTGGGACAATAGAGCTGCGTTCAGGGTTTCATGGAGGAGGTGGGAGGTGGGAGGTCCGTGATC
This sequence comes from Bovichtus variegatus, assembly GCA_943593645.1. Lineage (NCBI taxonomy): Eukaryota > Metazoa > Chordata > Actinopteri > Perciformes > Bovichtidae > Bovichtus > Bovichtus variegatus. Next base: position 8,761,167 of record CALSCE010010657.1, on the reverse strand, counting down.
CTTCTCCCCCTATGGATCACACCAACCTGAAGACTGTGTGAGAATGCAAAAGCTAAACTACCATTAAAATACATGTGCTGATCGTGAGTTGTTAAAGAACGTGACCCTCTGATCTGCACAAGCAATGGATACGCCCCCATGTGAGTGTGGAGACTTACATACGTCATAAAGTGAAAAGTAGTTCAACCGGAGGTGTGTTTAGTCACTTGAGCAGTCCCCGATGAAGAAATGAGTGTAACGTATCCCCCGCCAACTCCACCCAGGCCTTGTTTGCATTGAGTTGGAGGCTCCACTGAATCTCGCATCAGCCTCCTGTGTCCGCCCTCTTCTCTGTCCATGTTGCATCTGACAGTCACAAAATACATATAAATGGCTGCTCCTGTGTTACGACTGAAGTCAGATTTGTAGATGGAAAGAAATGCCGTGAAGACCGTGGTTCATGTTTCGTGTCCGACACACGGCCCTGCAGTCTCACATAGTGAGGTCTGTTAGTGAGCTACTTAATAGTCTAAAGGCCTTTACACAGTGGTGACATGACTAACAAACAACTAAACAACATGAAAATGCAAAATACTCAATACCTGCGAACACAATATGTCTGGGGCTTTTATTTTGAAAGGTAAGAAGGAGTGGATCTGGTATGTGCTGCCTTTGTCAAGGTTGAAAGAAACAATAAAGTTTCGGATTACGGAGCCTCAGTGTTGTCATTTTATAATCCTCATAAATGTAGGCGCAACTCAGCCTGTTCGGGAACAACGTGATTGGTCGCTAACTTTATTTACCTCAGAAAAAGAAATGAGTGAGCGTGTTCGCCCTGTAATATTCATGTTCTTTTTTTTATAGGATTTATGGACAAAAACAACAGTTTGAAAAAATATATTGCGGTGTAAATTAATCCCACGGGAAAAAAAGCACCTCGGTTTGTAAAGGCCTTTAGGCACACAGACTAAAGAACATGTGGTTTATTTAAAGTATGCATCATCTTAAAATGATCTATTGAAGCTCTTTTTAAGCAAAATGAAAAATCTGCATCTTTTTATCCTCTCATATTAATTTCTTAAAATTTTTTTTTTTTTTTAAAACATGCTACTGGAATGCTGTAATTACTCGCGTATCCTTGTTATTGTTTATCAGATGCAGTGAAAAACAGAGTAAGCGAGAGCTCCAGGCTGCTGACTCGCTATCAGCCGCTATCTTTCTTTGCCGCTCTGTCAGCCATTAGCCTATAATTTATGCTTTCACACTCTCAAGGCCTTATGCTCAAAGCAATGGCATCGGTGTGCAAGAAAGCTTTCGCATTCAGTGTGTTGACGGCGGTACATTGACTGATAAACAGAAACGCTGACAAATTGAGTGCTCCTTCACACCCACTGCAGGTGTTCGAACAAAAAACAATAAAAGGAAATAAAACAGCTCTCATTGGAGTGGAGGTGCAAATTAAACTGCAGTGCAGTTTGCTGTGGAACATGATACATTTTTAAAGGTTAGACAAAAAGAGTCTGACTGGGCTCCAACGACAGGCGGCTCCAACAGACATTTTCTGACCATCTCACTGAAACCGAACTGACGAATGATTATCTGGTGATGCCTGATCAAAAAAAACTCAAGCTAGAGTTGCTTTCTTGACAGATTTAAAGATTCCAAGCAGGGCAGAAAGACCGTAATATTGTCCGATCAGCGGCATGGATTTCCAAAGTGAGATCTGAGTGGCTTTCACGGGCCTGGGGGGCATGAAAGTGGCTCAGCATATAGAAAATTGAGCAAGAGAACGAGTAAAAACACCATATAAAGTTGTTCGGTGTACTGAATCTCTTATTTATTCCTCGCCGGCTGCTGAATAGGCAGCACAATACATCAACAACAAATTGAACTTGAGGTCAGGCGTGGAACTCCACACATGACTGCTTCTTTACATAATATAGCCGAAGTCTATTTTAACCCACCTTGGGTGTGAATAATCCCTACAAATATTTTTTTTTTTTTTTAAGAGTTATTGACTGGGACAGACAGAGGGAAGGTCAAGGTCTATTTAGGATTACATGTTTAAAAAAGCTTTCTTTTTTATTTGAATTCCTAGAATGCCATATTTACCAAACGGCGAGCTCGAAACCCAGATTTACTCAACAGTGTCTCTTGATGTGGCCCGAGGCCGCGCTACTTCTCCTCTTCCTCACTGAGCTGTTTTTAACACACTGCGGAATGAGAGTCAGACTCCAAATTAGTGTCCTAAATCCAAACTCATTAACTCTCAAACCAAACAAATGTGTGCCAGAGCGTCGACAACCTGACGTGCGTGCGAGATTATGAGCATTATAATTCGGCCTTGTTTGTTTGGTAATCTGTCTGTGTGAGGATTTGGGCAACTCTCTTCACAGCGTCTCCGTCAGGCAGCATGTCAATTCAGACGCCGCAGAGAGTGTCGCATCAGGCGGAGCCGCGAGGTGCGAGACACGTTACTGACGGCGGTAAACAGGAGTTGACGTGCTGAATGTTTTTCCTGACAAACAGACACACAGTCGAAGGTGTTTTGACCTTGTCTTCGGGAGATGTCGGTCTTTTGTCTTTGGGTCGGAGCAGGGGTTAAAAGGCCCCATGCTGTCTGCAGCTGCATCAATACTTACACTGAGACAAAAAGAATGTGCCATATTTTCTGTGCTAATCCATAGAGATTATCATTCTAATATTTGCCTTCTAATCTGCACATTTAATCTCTGGATCATCACCCCATGTTTTCGTCTTGTCTGCTCGGGATTTTTGATTTAGCGGCAGTTATTTAGCCTCTTTTGTCGGGACCACACATCCATAATCATAGAGCAGCAAATCATATGCTGTTGTTTTGTTCACTCGTTGCATGTTTTGTATTCCAACAGATCTCAATATTTTATCCATTCTTGCAGGCAACTGTTAACTGACATTGAAATATCCCAATGTAGGCCCAAAGGGAAAGCTCCCAGCATGCACCAGGCCAACAAACTGAAGGACAAATGTCTCATTTCCTGTCTTCCTGCATTGTTACTGTTACTGCTTCTACCAGTGGTGTTCTACGGTCGGTTATTAAAGGGGCATTCCACCGATTTCACACATGTAGTTCAGCTCACCAGGCACAAGGAGCAGAACTCAGCGTGTGGAAACAGTCGTGTGGAGTCTTTGGTAAATCTTTGAAAAATTCTGAAAATAAGAGCGAGAGATCACATAAGAGAGAACTTTATTTATCCCGAGGGAAATTGTTGTGCAACAGTTGCAATAAACAGTAGGAGACAGTATAATATGCAAAAATGTACAGAAATGTACAAATAGTGCAAAATGTCTTATACAATATATGTATGTAGAAACATTTTTTAAATAAGAAGAGCTGAGATGGTAAGGTGCAGTATTTGGCAAAAATAACAACATAAAAAAAATAAGAATTACCAAAACAAACTAAGTATGAAGAGGGGAGTAAGCTACATATGAACCTAAATATAAAGAATGAGGATGATGATGATGAAGAGAGGAGAAAGAGAGAGGACCTCAGTTACTGAGGTGGATGTGTTGTAATGGTCAAATGTAACTAAATAAAAAACATTTGCAAGATCTCTCAAAAGCAAAAGTACATCTTTTTTTTTCAACTGTCCTCTCTCCACGTCCCTTCCAGGGCTCCGGAGAAGGAGCAATAATCCAAACACATTTTTAAGGGGGGGGGGGGGGCTTTAAGAAAAACAAGGACATATGTTGGACTGGTGAAAAAAATACTGATGGAGTATTTTAACCATTTATAATATTAGCAGCAGATAAGTAGCGATTCATGGTTCTAGAACAACAATAACAAATACTATATATCATTAAAAACATAAAGACACAGCTCCCAAATGTTCTCATGTCAAGAAGACGCTTCAAACCACAAACCATCCAGTTCAGATCTGATTATGGACAAAGCAATTCATAGATTAGAAACTATAAAAGTTACATTTGGTGAAAGTTTCATCTGAAAAGAGATCAAAGACAGACTACTAACAACAGCAGAGGTACAGTTTGGATGTGGTGCAGAACCAGACCCTCCAGTCTAACAAGGCTCTCTTTAACAGCCAGGCCACCCTGTTCCCCCACAGAGGGTCTCGGGTCACACCCCAGGTTGGGGAGCACTTTGCCAAAACAGACCTTCACTTTCACACAATGCAACGGTCTTAATCAAGCCGTGTAATGGCTGCTGGGGGCCCCTCGTCTGCGTCGGGGCCCGTGTTCAGGGACGCTAATGGGCGGAGACCTGTTTGTGTGCCTTTTTTTGAAATCCTCCCAGGTCCCCGCTGTGATGCGTACTGCAGGAGAAGGCTGGGGGCGCACACACGCTGCAGCGCCACACACACATCATTTCCAGTGGAGATTGGCACAGAGACGCAGCGCCACGACCACTCCGGTATGTCTGCTCGGTTACGGACTGCTGAAACTTCTGCGCAGAGAGGCGAATTGACTCATCTAGCTCGTCCCAGATAGTGGATTATATTCACGCTTTCTTTTCTTTTTTTTCCCCCTTCCTTCCTCCTCCTCCTCCTCCTCCTCCTCTGGTTTCGTGTTACAAAGCCTTGGGAGGGAGTTGCGCGGAGAGCCAGTTCCTCTGTGTAGAAACTGAATGACAGGATCATATGGCTTGATTTGCCTTATAGTCCAACCATAAAAAAAAAAAAAAAAAGAAAAAGGAGAGGAATTAAGAAAAAGAGAAGAGAGGAACCGCGGGCGAATCCATCCGAAATTGATGAGGATGTGGAATAATTTATAACTCAAATTCACAAACAAATCCGAGATAACGGAGAGAAGAGAGGCAGAGAGAGAGAAAAAAAACGGGGGATACTGGATCTGTCGTCAGAGAAAGACGGAGAGGAAAGCGCAGGGCGCGTTGCCTGTGAACATCCCCACCATCACCGTGATAAGAAGGTAAGTTTGGAGCCTTTATTCGGTCGTAATGGTGGTTGCAGTGCTGCGAGGCGGCTGGATTAAAAGTAGACGAAGGAAGCAGAGGTAGAAGACATCCACATCCGGAGTCTCCGGATCTCCAACTGTTGCCCCCGTTTTTTCTTGGAAATAGGACGCCGTCAGACACAATGCGTTGTCCGAACGGGTCGTTTCGGTGTTGCCGGTTGCCCCTTTTTTTGGGGGGGGGGGGGGTGGGGGGGGGGGGGGGGGGGGGTGCCTTCAACGTGATGCAACTTTATCTCCATTTCGCGCAGTGTAAACACAGCGCACTGCGGCCAGGAGCTGTTGGTTTGTACAGCGGACTGCTCCAGTAACACAACTATAACGTGCAGTGTCACACTTGTGATGGGCTGTAGCGTGCCATGCTGTGTCCCCGCTGTCTGCACCACGTCCGGGGAGCACCAGCTCATATTTGATGATCTGCCTGTGATATTTCTGCCTGGAGCGCCTGTGGATGCCCTATAATGAACTTTTAGGAGCCTTTCTTAGCCTCCGTAGTGTTTTGCCTCCCCCATGGCATCAATACAATACTCCATTAATACTCCTGACTCACTTTGTGACTTCTGCTGGCCCGAGGAGATGTTGTACTCTGTGCTCACATAGATGCGTGGTTTAAGAGCTCTACGGCGTCTTACTGGAAGCAAATGTGGGGGGTTTTAATAGCTCATTTCATCATGTAGTAGTTATCTTAGTCATATGTGACAGCAATGCTGCTCGCTCAGCTGACACTCTGAGATGAAGCTCTGACGGCGACAATAATCCACTGAATTGAGATGTTACTTTAGAGTACTTTCGCCTTATTCCCCCTTCTGATTCTTTTTTTTTGGCAATAATGAAGTAAGTATTTGCCTCAGTTGACTGATTATTGTAATTACTGAGGATGAGGAAGAGGAGGATGAGGAGGAGGAGGGCAGGCGTCCATGCTGGACAGTGAGCAAGGATTTGTGTAAAAAAAAAAAGAAAAAGGTGGTGGTTCAGGAGGAGGTGGAGGGGTGAGGGGGGTATGCCTGCTTTTCCTTGTCTTCTTTTAATTTATTTAATTATTTTTACAAGCTGGATGGTGCCACTGCCAGTTACCTCACAGACAGTGCAGGGGGGTGTGGGGTGGGGGTGTGGGGGGCACAGCCCTGCGACATGAAGACACTTAGGGTTGTGGGAGAAGTGAGTGGAGTCATGTTATTGCCACGTGGGATGGAGGATGACTTTATATGAGTGTTACTGGGCTTGATGATCCACTTTCATTTTCTCATAAAGTTTGTCCCATTTCTTTTTTTCTTTTCTTTTTTTTCCATAGTTATTTCTGTTGCATGAGGCTGGTGGACGGACAGTTCGCTCCGTTTGTGTGTGTCACCGTGTCTTTGTGCAAAGATTAATAAAAGCAATTGACCGGTAGAATTCACCGTTAAGCATCGAGCCCGAGTTGACATTTGCAGCGCAGAGGGATGTGCCGGAGGATAATCCCACCAACATTCACTTGACCCACCTTTAAATTCGTAAAATCAAGTTCACGGACCTTTAAGCATGGACATAAGCCTTCCTATAAATACGCAGAGAAGATTATACGAGAATGGAAGTCTAATTTTGTTGTTGAAGCATTCATCCTGACTTCTGCATTACTACCCGGCCCAGTTTTATCCAGGGCAGTTGCAACAAAGACACACACAGACACACACACACACACACACACACTGCAGCCCTCTGGCCCCAGATGTTAATGCCTCTATTGAGAGAGCCACAGGACTCCTGCCGACTCGATGTCTTCATTGTCGGACAGACAATGGACCTCACATCCTGACGGCCGGCCTCTTTCCCATCTTCCCTCACACACTCTTCGTGCTCCTCACACACACATATACACCCCCACACACCCACCCACACACACACACACACAATTAACCCACACGCAGTCATGCAGACAAAGGACCTCATGCCTCATACATGCTAGCAAACAGGCATGCTTTTACAGTCGGGTTGAGCATACACGTGTGCAGCTTCACATACACGGAAGAGTTTCACTTAATGTTCTTTTTGAATATTCTGTTGAGGCGTTTGAGTACAAATTAGACAAATGTGAAATATCTTTGAACTTTTAGCATATGTGTGTATGTGTGCCCCCTCTGGGTTCTGTGTTGGACACGTGTTCCTGCTGCCCTCCACTTCACTACAAGGCTGCAACAAATGATTACTTTCATAAAAGATGAATCTGCTGGGTATTTTCTCCATTGAGCATTTTTTTGTCCATAAAATGTACTGAATATAAAGAAAAATGCCTGTCAGCGTTTCCAAGAGCCCAAGATGAAGTCTTCACACGGTTCATTTTGTCTGACACGGTCTATACCCGAGTATGAAATATAGTATTTATGTGTGAAAAGCGATTCAAACAATGAATCAGTTGTCAAAATAGTTTCTGACTTCATTTCTGATTAATCAATTAATCAACCCATCGCTTGTCTCTCGGCTTCAGTCTGTGTGTTCGCTCCTCTTTGTGCATGTGTGCACATACGTGACGTAAACTGTGTTTTGACACCAAAGGGCCAACATTGCATCATAGCTGTTACATTGTCACTGCGCCAGATGTCCCCTGTCTGCTGCTGTGTGTGTATGTGTGTGTTTAATTGTCATCTCAGTGTCACATGCATCACATCATTGCAACGGATACTGTAGCCCACATGGCGAGCAGCTGAATGCACAGTAAACTCCCGTGATAACGCGATGATTTCTGATAATTATGTAACACAAAAGCTTTGCATACAGGAACACACACACGGACCATTCAGCCTGTGTGTCATGCTGCCTATGGTGTTGTGGGAGTGTATGGATTTGAATTAGCTAACTATAATGTATTTCTGATGGTGGGAGAAGCTTCTTTTTTTTTTCTTCATATCCTCCTCTGAGCAACATGTTGATGTGCCAGCTTCCCACAGCAGGTTTTTTTCTTCTTCAAAATATCCTTTTCATTCCACCAACGATTTAATTCCTTCTCTATTTGCCTTTCTTTCCTTTTAAAACTCTCTTTCAGAAACAGATTTGCTTTTGTTTTTGCTGCTCTGTGATTCCTGCTGAGTTGAAGGGAGTTCACATCTCAGGCTATGCCCTCTCTGTTCTGATGCTGCACGAACAGAATCGCCCTGGCTCTGTTAGTATTTTGATGCTTGTGTGTGTGTGTGTGTGTGTGTGTGTGTGTGTGTGTGTGTGTGTGTTTAAATCAAATGTGTGTGTGTGTGTGTGTTGAACAGAGATATGGTTCATGGCAGGCCAGATGCAAGGTCTGGAGAGCAGAAGCAGATGGGTCATGTGTGTGTGTGTGTGTGTGTGTGTGTGTGTATGTATGTGCGTGTGTGTGTGTGTGTGCGTGCGCGTGTGTGTGTGAGTGTGCGTGTGCGCTGGAGGGGAACAGAGAGAGGCGGAGCTCGGCTGGACAGACTGATGTTTAGAGAAGAAGGAAGGGAAGAAGCTTGTTTACAGGACCGTGATGGTAAATGGGATTTGGCAGGGTCAAAGTGATACAAACCTTATATTTTCATGCTTTCTGTGCGTATGTGACTGCACTATTGTTGCTATTAGTACACTATTAAGGACCCTATCAGCTGTAGAGACACGGTGATGTGTGCGTGTGTGTGTGTGTGTGTGTGTCGAGAGACGGTGTGATATGTGCACAGCTGTGGACTAAAAAAGCGTCACTGGAACGTGAAGTCTGGCTCACTCAATGACCCACACGAACATGAAGGATTTTTATACATTCGCATGTTGATTATTGTGTGTCTTGTGTAATTAGCACAATCATAAGTTGATGAGACGACTCGTGGGCTTCATTTCAGTTTTTTAGTTTTCGTCAAAGTCGAGATCCAAAAACCTGGAGCCTTTGTTACTCCATCGAACTAGGATGTTGCTTCTCGTCCGTCCTCTTTGCCTTTCCTGCAGAGGATAAAAGTGTCGGAAGGTTTTTTAGGTGTTTTTTAGTTGTTTCAATGACCTTTCTCCCCTTCCATCGTCTGCTGTGTAAAAAAAAAATAAAAAGTTTGACCTTTTCTAGGAGAAGAGCTGCGTGTACTTCTTCTGTGCTCTAAAGCAATCTCTCTTTGCACTGTAAATCAATCCAGGAGGAAAGATGCGGCGGCCAAATAAACACAAGCAAGTGGACAAATAAACATAAGCAAAAAAAAAAAAAACACAAGCAAAAAAAACTAACATTTTCAACAATTTGACAGCACGGGACAGACAAATGAACCGTGGATTAGGAATCATAAGCAAACAGAGGAACGCTGTTCGCACAAAACGCAAAGAAACGGGCGACAAGCCGTCTGAAGGTTTGTGGGGGAAACTAAATACTGATCAACATGTCCGATTGGCTGACGTGTCCCACCTGCCAATGTAGCTTTAGTACTAAACTAACCATGTTTGTTTTGAGCTCAACAATCTCACTCCATGATTCTGATATCATTGGAGATGTTAGCGACACACCTAGCATTAACCTTTTGCTAATTCCTTGCATGTTCTTCATCAGTTATTTTTAATGTCCTACATTCTACATATAATTACTCAGGAATTTTGTACGAAGGGAATTATGCAAAACGCAAATCAAAGGACATCCGTTCAACGGATTTGAAATGTCCCCGCTAGTTAAAGCTCACAATGAGAAATGTTTTCTCAGTGATTTAATGCTGTCAGTCGCACCTGCAATTCTCTTTGTGCGCGGCGCACCGTGAGACTACGTGTCAGCAGCTCGCTCAAAAATCAAGCTTCTTTTTCTGTGCATCGTCGACTTTATCTCGTCACGCGGAAGTATGACACCGTTCATGACTCGGACTGAGCGCCGATGTTGGGTGATGTTTCTTCGTTCGCCCGTGAGTTCTCTTCATTTGCAGCGCCTTGAGCTCTTCCCGTTCCTCCTGGCTCATTTGTTTACAGAAATGTTTTCTAATGTCTGAAAGTCGATGCAGCTATAATTTATTGATGGCGAACGGCTGCAGAAGGCACTTCTAATACACAAACTGTGCTCAAGCCGAAGCAAACACACACACACAGATGCTCACGCAAAACTGCACAACCCCCAGCCCCCTGTCAGTGGCTTGAAGGCCCGTTGAGAAGTTTCCATCAGCCAGTGAAGATGGATCTGGAGGGTTTTGGCAGCGGCTGTGATTGCAGTTGTTCCGAGACGAGAGGCTTTTGCTCCTATGCAACTTAGCCCCTTCCCTTTGAGCTTCTCTCTCTCTCTCTCTCTCTCTCTCTCTCTCTCTCTCTCTCTCATCCTCTGTCTCTCTCACCCACGTACACGCACATCTTTTTTCCCTCTTCCTCTCTCTCTCTCTCTTTCTCTCTCTCTTTCGTTTTCGGCTCAATTCGAGTAGCATAATGAGGTCATTTTTGCATTGCCAAAGTGTAAGCACTACCACTTATATAGCTCAACTTTAATTGAACAGACAAGTGCATATTCAGCCCATTGTGAATGAAAACTATGCTAGAATGGAAGAGACGAGTATAATCCCTTTTTTGTGGCTCTAATAGCAGTGCCAGTACCCTGAACGCCTCGGAAGCAGCCCCTTATGGATCCTTCTCTCTTTCTCTCAGATCAATTCGGTTAAATTAAATGAAGTCGTGTTGTCAAAAATTTACATTATTGCCAACAAAAGCAATACTCTCAGAATATAGAACACAAGGCAGTAATAAATATGTGTCGCCTGCTCTGAATGATGCAGCCCCCCCTTTGGGCCAATCAATAAATAAATAAGCCCTGAGGGAGGAAAAGTGTTTCCAGGAAAGTCAAGCTGGTGGAAAATCCAATATGGTGCATACTGACGTTCCTGGGGGCAAGTCTGTAGAGCAAGTACAGCTGGATGCACCCAATATTTCCACTCTTGCAATGTGGAAGTTGTGTTTATCAAAGCTTTTTTTTACATTTTTATTCTGACCCCAGAATGCAGTGGTGAGACGCATCAGCCAAATCTAATCGCTGTTGTCTGAAACAAATGAAGGATCATATGGGAGAGTAACCCGCAGCTCCCCACCAGGACATAAAGGTGTGTGCTTTTCTCTCCATCTGCCTTTATGTGACTCTGGAGGTCCTCGGAAGAAGCTCGGTGGAGCGGCTCCGGGGGGGTGGTGTCCTCTGCATTATGTATGAGTGGTAGTATGGATGTGGAGGAGAGCCCTGACCTGCTTGTTTGTTACCAGCTGACCACTATTGGCCATCTGCTGCCCACCAGCGTCTCTCTCTCTCTCTCTCTCCCTCGCTCTCTCTCTCTCTCTCTCTCTCTCTCTCTCTCTCTCTCTCTCCCCTCTCTCTCTATGCATCTGTCAATAACTGGGTTTCCATCCAAGTTTTCTATGTAGAGTAGGACACAGAGTTAGAGAGGTTAAATGGATTTTTTGCTTACTTGTGATGGAACAAACTTCAGTAAAGACAAAATCATTAAAAGTGATGACAACTCAGTGTTTCAATAAATTTGAATACAGTAGCTTTGACAGTGAGCGATTGCGAAGGTGCTGTTTTTAATATTGTAGTTATTGAAGGAATAGTTAGCAACATGTTGCTAAGCTAACTGGCTCGAGCTACATGTTTAGCGCTCAGACGTCCGAGTGGAGTCCGTCTTCTCGTCTGACTGAGCAAATGTGCGTATTTCCCAGAATGTTGAACTATTCCTTTAATGAGCAAAACTATTCCCTCCTTCTAAATCATTAAAGTCGTATGTGACAGCATTTACAGTGTCTTTGGCCGAGCAATGTGTTGTTTTCTTTCTTCTATCTGAGTCAAACACAGACTCAGGGAGAGAAATCTTCATCATATTTGGTACTTGTCCAGTAATTTCCTCTTCAGATAGCAGCTGGACTTATCTTTCCTGTTTCTGCCCATCGCTGGACGTGGTTAAAATTGTAAAGCTGGATTGGGAGGAGATGTTAATATGCTTGGCCAAAAACCTTGTCAGTGGGCCAACTGTGTTTCGGGGGCACTGTGTAAGGTATTCCGTATGTTTTCTGAGGCCCCTGACGCGCCTGTTCGTCGGCTGCTTGTTGTTTTGCTTGTCCCGACTCAGCAGATGTTTTCTGGCTGCACTGTGTTTTGTGTACAGAGGACCGCCGGAATTGTTCTCTTTTTTGTTATTCTGGTTTTGGTGACACGTCAAAGCTGTTTGGACCAAGTGTGAATGCAGAGTTTCCTATTGTTTACCGTCAGTGGCAACATCTCTCTGTGTGTGTGTGTGTGTGTGTGTGTGTGTGTGTGTACTTTGCTTAGAGTATATACATATTCAGTTCTTGCTTCTTCTTGTTTTGTGTCCTGGGTAGTATGTAAATGTGTATGAGCTACCCTCAAAAAATAGCAGTAAAAAAATAGATGGACTGGATAGAGTGTGTGTGTGAATAATGATGCAGATGCAGTGGGCAGTAGGGTGTGTGTGGAGGAAAGCAGGCCCCTACCCTCCTGTTCCCCGTGCTAACCAGAGCATGGTAGTTTGTTTTTATGACAGCCTTTTTTTGGCATTGTTCTGGTCCGATAGAGCTCGCCCTCCCTACCGTGGGACTGGCCGTTAGTGGGCAGGAAGTGCCGGGAGCGCGCAGCTTGAGCACACACACACACACATGCATACATACTGTATGCAGACTCCTTCCAAAGCTATTGCCCCACACTCACACATAAAGTTTGGAGAGGACAATAAAAAGTTGCCCTGCGGCTCGCAGGCTGGTAAGCTGCAGCTTATCCAGGAAGGAGCTGCAGCCGGGCTAATGGCCTCTCTACAGGGTAGGCACTACACAGGGGCCCGGGCAGGCTTATCGGCAGCAGGAGGGTCCCTACATGGCTGCGCTCTTAGAGCTCAGTGTGGGAGTAGCTTAGCTCTTTTGTAGCTGTTGGGAGACTGAGAGCTACCTCTGCTCATGTCGTGCAATGTTTGTCTAGTGCGATCAGAGTGAGTCGCCGGCCCCCTCTAAATGAAAACATAGGTGTTTACCCAGTGCAGCACCTCTAATTGGAAATTCAAAGTTAATTTAGCATGGCACTTACTGATGGAAACTCGGCCCATCACGTCTTAGGAAGTCTAAGCTGCCCACTGTTGAAAAATCAATGTTAGACCAGTGAGGCTTTTACTACCAAGCAAGTGCTACCATGGGGCCCTTTTGGTAAGTGTGAAGAGGATGGCGGACAATGTGTGAAACACTGTTTCATTGGAGACGTCGAAGTAAAGAGAGGGCATGATTTATAGAAAGCGATTGAAAATGCGATGAAGAGGAGTGAGATACCTTGCTTCTGCATGAGGTAGCCTGTCTCCGTGTCCTCGTACGAAAGGCTCGCTAAACGAACGAAACGTACGTACAGGCTGAACCTGCTGTTTGTTTATGTGGACAATGCCACCTCCCCACCTCCTCGTCTGCTTTGCATATTGCCCACGATGGAAGTGATGAGATCCTGCAGACGACAAGAATACCACATGCAGTAAATGCGGAGACTACAAGGGGACATCACACTTTGATCCTGATATGGACAGCAATCTGTAAGGTGGGAACGGCGCTGTAATGTGACATTACTAATGGCTTTATGGTAAAAAGCAGTGCTGGCTGATTATCTTCACTTTATACTCTTCCACACGCAGCCTACCTTCACAGTTGGAGCTGCCCCATACAACCTTCTACTGAGCAGATCCACAGGACTAGGTAGGGGTTAACCCTTTATCACCCAATTATCTTTTTGGCTTAAACTGCAACTAATAATATATTTTTGATCGTTAGACCCTTGCAATGAATGACCGAAACACAAGCGTGTACTCTGTATGATCATTCAACTTGTAATTACCAGCCGTCTTAAAAGGTTCTACATCGTGTCAGCCTTCCACAGGTGGTGCAATTGATGGTAAAAAAAGCAATATTATGTAACTGTTTTATCTTAAATGTCATGGCAGAATCGGAGTGGGTGGGCAATGGAACCAGGCTAGTAATGTTAGCTAGTGTCGTGCTGTGCTGTGTCGTCTGTGGTTTCACTTGCTTGATGTTTGGCTCTGTTAGCGAAGTTCTCGACTTGCTAGTTTCTCATTATTGATATGTAATGTCCGCATAACAAACACATGTGTAACGTTACAGCTGTCCATATGTATGTCAGCGGTGAATTGCACTCTCAAACTGTCGGGGTGCTAAATTGCAAAGATACCGGATTGTACATTATGTTGCATTAAAGGCCTCAAGGGAACCTCAACGATGAGAAGCCAGTTACAGTCGAAGTAGCTAGGGAGCCTTCGCATATAGCCACCGTGTACGCACTGCATGCATTTTTGTGGTGTCAGAGTGGTGATGTCATCAGGTGAAATCCAACGCTGTACTATAACTATAAATACATGTGGCATCTGCAGTGGGACCCACGTTAACCCCTCACACCAAGGATGAATCCAGCTTCATTGATTCTTTTTCTCCGGGTCTGATCCTGCACACTTTTATCAAAACATCACCGCTAGCTTAGCACAATGCTTTATTGTTAGTGCTAGCTCTGGTAAGCACCTATGGGCCTCACCTTGAGTCTCCTTTAAGTCCAGCTGTATCAGCAGCTGCAGCTATAATAGTCCTGTTATTGAAGTGTTGGTCTGGCTTGTGTGCTGGGGAGGGGGTGAGAGAGAGAGTCTGTTTTTGCCCCCTCACCCACCCTTATCCTGCTCCAGACTCACCTTTGACCCCCAGGCTAGCTGCACTCCCCCCTCCCTTCCCCCCCTCTCCTGCTGCTCTTTTCCAGTCCACTGCTCTCTGCATGATGTCTGAAGAGAGGAGTGGAAAGAGAAAAAGAAGAAAGAAAGATGCTCAATGGGCTGAGGCCACAGTAATATGACAGAAACCAGATAAAAGAGGAGAAAGACAGGGATTGGGAAGAATACAAGGGCTGGCGAGAGAGAGAAAATAAGAGAAAAGTATACGGGTTGCCAGGTTTGTTCCACTCCTAGAGAGAGACAGAGATTGAAAAGCGAGAAAGAAGCCAGCCTGCCCAGACAACAGCCCTGAGAAACCCAGATAAGAGCCGACCAGCAGTCAACAATTACACCATCAATTTCCAACCTGGCTTTCACCTTCTCTCTCTGTCTCTCTCTGTTTCTCTCTGTCTCTCTCTCTCCCTCTCTGTCTCTCTCTCTCTCTCTGTCTCTCTCTCTCTCTGTCTCTCTCTCTCTCTCTGTCTCTCTCTCTGTCTGTCTCTCTCTCTGTCTCTCTCTCTGTCTCTCTCTCATGTTTTGCTCCTTGCTACTTTCTCTTATTCTCTTTTCTCCCCTTTAGTCCCCACTGCTGTGCTCCCAGTGTATTTTTGTAATAGACCTCTCCACATGCAGCATGTTACACACACACACACACACACACTCACTGACACGTACATACACTCTTTCCAAGACGTAAATGAGGTACTCTACTTAAGTGTTATCAATCCATGCTATTTCATATTTCTACTCCTCTATATTAACAGTAAGAGGGACATTATGGTACTAATAAGAGTACTTTTTGCTTTTGATACTTGAGAACATTTCTGACTTTTTACTTAAGTGAAGTTTTACTTGTAATAGAGTATTTTTACATTACATTGCTGTCCTGTGAAAACCACGTATCTCCCGAAATCTGTTTCAAGCTCTGTGACAAACTTAAATGGTTCATGTAGTGAAAGAAAATGTGAAAAAGATTTGTTGTTCTGTGGAAAGATGTTTTGAATTATTGAAATTGAATTGAATTAAGGGAGGGATTAGAGCGACCAACTGTTACAAGTACATATGACATGTGAGTATTGTATAAAGATAAGCTTCAAAATACTTCCTACTATATACATATATATATATATATATACAGTATACTATAAATACTGTCCTTCATTTCTTCAGTTTATCAAAAAAATTAGAAGATACACGTTTTTCAATGAGCAGAGACACTTGTTGTTTGTTACTTTCACATGAGGAAAGGATCGTAATACTTTTTCCAATACTCATGCTTTCACACACACACACACACTCTCTCTCTTACAGGCACAAACACACACTCAGCATCAGACAAAAATGGAAGGCTCAGAACATTTTCTCACACTCACCTGAACTAACACATTCACACATCGTGTGCCAAACGTACGCATTGACTCCATCTTCTCTCTCACTCTCACTCACACACACACACACACACACACACACGCGGCATATGGAACAGTTTATCTTGCAGTGTTATTTTTTTTCTTCTTTCGTACCTATTAGGCAAAGTCTTTTTTTAGGAACACCAGGGAGGAGAGAAAGGCAAACTCTTTATTATTATTTTTTCCGCCCGAGGTTAGACAAGCTGCGGAGAACAGACACACACACACACGCACAGACACACACCCACTGAGCACCCTCTGCTTCTACGCATCAAAAAATCAATAAGACGTCTCTTTTTTTAAAAAACCTGAAAACTAATGGAAAGAGACAGTGAGGGAGTGAAGGAGGGATGCTGATGAACCCCACACACACACACACACACTCACACACACACACACTCTCGTTCCGTCATGCTCACTTTCTCTGCTGATTGTGCTTTTTCTTCTCTTCTGTCTATCAGAAAATAGATAGATAGATAGATAGATAGATAGATAGATAGATAGATAGATA
>CALSCE010010657.1:8705190-8720945 GCA_943593645.1 Bovichtus variegatus | reverse complement strand
ATAATTACACACACTTTAGTTTGGGGATGTGGGCATGTGATGCCTTGGAGAAAGCTGAGCACGCTTGGCACTATCTGACTGTCCCTGAGCTCGCAAATCCCACAGCCCAGCCTGAGATACACCATTTGTGATTATCCTTGAACACATATTGAGAGAAACATTCTAAATTCAGATAAATCTAAATGCTAAGCAGCAGGCGGCTCTGGAGGTGGAAGGAGTTAAATGTGCTGGAAGCAGGTAACGGTGTAGCAGCAAGATTGCAGTATTCAGTGTTGATGCTTGCAGAATGAGTGATTATTTGGACCATCTAGTGTTAGATAGGTTGTGTTTGGACCAAGCGGCAAAAGTGAAGCCAATGTGGAGGTGCCTTAAACCTGCATTCTTTTCTAATGGAGAAAATAAGTCAGATTGTATAGAAGTCTATGACAAAATTGGTTTATGGTCTCATTCTCCAGTTTCAAGTCTTCTTTAATACAGCATGATGTTCAATATATTCATTATGGTCTCATTTACAGTAAAATAGACGATAAAGCAGTGTATGCTTTAGGGCGGGGCTACCTTGTGATTGACAGGTAGCTACCTTCTGTTCTGCTGTCCGTTCTGGCTGCTCTCCGTGTTTTCATCTTACAACTTTAACCCTGTCACAGTGTGTTTTTCAGTTCATGAAAGCTAATTGTAATTTTTTTGTCGCCTAAAAATGTCTTGATCAGCGTTCGGTTGTACTTTGCTCCATCTTCTCATGTCACCTTTGATTCCAAAAAACCAAGATGCCGACAGCCAAAATACCAAACTCAAGGTTTCAAAACTATAAAACAATTTCCAACTACTGCAAGCCACTTTGGAAAGCTGCAAAACTAGATACATATATTAAAAAAACACCACTTAATTCTGCATGGTAAAAGAAACTTTACCATGAAATCCTGAGCCCACAGAGCCACTCTAACCAGTCGGCCGTCATTCTATTCATCTCTCTGTCGGTGTAACCCTCTCTCCCTCCCCACCGTTGAGGTGTGTGGGCTGTTTCTATAGGAGTCCAGCTAGGTGTAACCTTTCTGCCCCGTGGCACCTCACTGGGATCCAGGGCTTTGAGCTCAGCGTGAACTCCTGAACTCTTCCCCGAAAAAGAAAAGCACAAAGAATGGAGCTGGGAAGAGGGTAGAGGACAGAGAGAGTGGGAGGGAGAGCGAAAGATCGCTACCGGACAATTAGCCCCCCTAGGAGCAGAGTAGGCGGTCTCCCCATGGCGGGATACACTGTGATTGTTTCATAGACTGGCATTCAGAGATTGAAACCAGTAGCGAGAGCGAGATAGTGTGAGTGCGTGGGTATGTGTCGTAGTGTTTTGCATTCACACGCCCAGAGGTTGTTGTTCCGAAATGAGACAGTACGTCGGGTGCCTGCAGGCATCAATAAGACCATTTCTATTATTCAGAGCTGATTACGCCGCTAAATCGTACGGCTGTGAATGCTTTTTAATGAGCTTTGAAGTACAACAGAGAAAGTTTGTCAGTTTTTTGTTTTTTTGGCGGAATCGGGCCGGAGGGGGGAAGTGAGCGTATTTGCCGGAGTGATTTGATTAGTGAGCAGCAGGTTGCAACATATGTGAGGGGTGAGACTGGAGATGTGCATGTAACACGTGATGAAGCATTCCCTTTATGTTGTGTCTGTGTGTACAGTGAATGTGTGATCCACATAAATATATGTGTGTGCAGCAGTTATATTCAGTGTGTGAATATGCAACAAAAAAACAGTGTAAGTGTAAATAGAACTTCTGAGTGTGTGTGTGTGTGTGTGTGTGTGTGTGTGTGTGTGTGTGGGTTTGAGCTATGCTTATCGACCTGAGACTACACGGTGATACACACACACACTCAGATATGTGCATTGATGAAAGGTCAGAGCGCTATCCCAGCATCCCCCGGGCCTGCACACGGGGCAGGCAGGTCGAGGTAGGGCGCAGTGCACGTGGGTTTCACCACTTTACAGTGTGCGTCAGACACAACATACGACGGGCTGACAGCACAAGGTCAACCAGAGGAAAGGGAGCCCCAGGTAGAGAGACTGAGAGAGAGCAGAGCACTGACAGGGTGTCTGCTCGCACATACGTAACCTGGTTAATGTTGGCTTTGTCAGGTAATCTCATTTCTTACATCCCCAGTGAACGAAAACCTGCTTTCCACAATCAGGTTAAAGGATTAAGAGAAATCTGGTAAATGCGGCTAGATAGTGAATCTCTTACTGAAATGTATTCTCATTGCAGTTTACAGTAGTCTGTTTCCCTGATGATGACACTGAAAATAACTAATGATGCCTGCGTAGGGCTGGGCAATATGGATAAAAATCTAATATCAATAAATACCTCGATATCGATATTGCGACGATATTGTACGGTTGACACGGAAATATTTACACAGTGGGTTAAGGCAAATAATAAAAGAGCTATTACAGTTTGGTTCTTCAGGAAAGGATATCACTTTACTGTAATGCAGGCTTGAAATTAAAAAATGTAGACGATATGTAGTCTCTTATTACAATACTGAAATAATATCAATATATCGCCCTATACCTAAGAAGACATTCAACTAACCACTTCGCCCAAAGTCCAGTCTACAGTATCACCAAGATCATGGATTTCTAATTAATCCTGACAAATACGTCATAAATTAGTTTGATAATCGGACTGAATTGCCATTTTCATGTTAACACTAATGTTTGGAGGTAATTTCACTGAACTATTTTTGGGGGTTATTTTGTCCCAACCAATCAGTCGTGAAGCAAGCTTGAAACGTTTAACTTAAACTTAACGGTTGTCATGTGGCTCGAATAAATGTGCCGATTTAATCTGTTATTTAGCGAATTTACATCATCCGGTTTAAAGTCAAACTCATTTAACCTCATCTCCATTTTTGTGGCATTTCTTCTGTAGCCACGGTTGGTGGTTCAAGAAGATGACATCCCATTTCTTCATCCCCGCTGCCCAATTTAGTTTTTACATTAACATAAATAGACAATGTATCATGTTATAGGTTTTAAATGTTTTTTTTTTTTTTATCATTTTCCAAATTGAAAACAGGGTGGAAGGTTTCAGAAGCAAGAGTTCCACAAATAGCACATGACACAGGATCTGCTCGTTTTGCTGATTACCACCGTGGACCTCCTGGGCACCGGGTAGAAAACCAATGATCAGAAGCATCCGCACAGTCTGATCATTCTCTGGGAATTCGTTTTCAAATTGCACGTAGCCATTTGACCCACTGTTGATATGAAATATTCATCGGTGCAGTTTTAATATCTGATCAGGAGGTTTACAAACTTACCAACAAAAGTTTGAAGTTTGTCATTTTCTCCTGGGAACACTGTCCAGGGGGAACCTATATCAGGGCTGAAAACGCTGCTCCTGGTTTCTGCATCAAAAATCATATCAGTGAAATTGTTAAAGGTTCATACTGAGAGTTCAATAGCTTGGAGTAAGAATTGCCTCCGTCAGGCGTGCGTTCACCGCCACAGACCAAAGTCACAGATGGTGTCACTGTCCGATTAGCTGGACGTCAGTCTCTCTGACATCTCGCCTGCACCTCCTCTTCTATCAGCTCCTCGGGTCAGAGCAGGTGTTTGGCCCGAAGTTAGAATCCAAATCAGATCCATTTCATCTGTAATCAGCTGGAGCCCCTGGCACTGATGGAGGAGATCAGAGCGCCGATCAAAGAATTATAAGCCGACCACGCCTGACCAGCCAGCCATGCCACGGACAAGGCGGGTGGGGGGGGGGGGGGCGAGCATGAGTTACTGTAGGGATGAAAGGAGAGATGAAGATTTGAAGGGCTGCAGAATCTCCTAGGGGAGATACATGAAAGAGCAGGGTGCTGGGGGAGGCAGCAGCGGGGGAGGCAAACTCTGCAAACTCTCATGGGAGGTTTTCTTTTTTTTTTTTTTTCTTCTTCTTTTTTTTTTTTTTGACACTTCCATCAAGTGGAAATAGGTTGTTTAAAGTCAAATGCGATGCTCCGTTCCGCTTCAGTTTGAGGTAATTAGGATGGGAGGTGAATTCCAATCACCGTGTGAAAGGAAAGTCAATGACATTAACTTGATGCAGTTGAATCGCTTGATGCCCCGCCGCTGGTTAGCAAATCATTAATTGTGTGCAAATAAGGGAAATCATGTGCTCGGGTGCATGAAATTTGATGGGTGGTGCACATATTGACGGTAGCAGATTTAAAGGGGTATTTCAAACACGTCGTAGAACATTTAAAAATCCAGTTGGACGCTACTGCCGGCACGATCACACACTCTTTCGCGTTCATCTTTGTATATTCATACACACATTTGCACACTGCATGCAGCTGATCAAACCCCTTTGATTGTCAGTCTTTCATCTCTGCAAGCTCAACATAACCACACAGCATAATCCGCCTACACCCCCCCGTACACACTCAGCTCTTTAGTGTGAGTTGGTCAACATAAAGACTCCACACGCCCATTTTTTCACACCCATATTCACACATATGCTAGTTAATGCTATCACTTAGATGCAGACTCACTGACGCTTGATATTGCTGTAAACCATGCAGACTGTCACACACAAACACACACTTGAGTGTCCACCTGTGTCTTTGTACAAAGACTCTCAGATGGTGAGTACGGCGTGGGTGTATGCATGTTTTACTGTCAATGGAGTGTCCATGTCTGCTCCATTAGCTCCTCGCTCTGCTTGAAAGCTCTCTTGTCGTCATCTTTCTTTTATTGTATGGAAAAAAAGCTTATCATTCCAATTTAGGGCATCTTTTTTCAGCCATGTTGCACGCACGGCTCTGCAGCACTGTATGAATAAGTGAGAAGAAATAGTGAAAAACCTCACATCCCACAAGTCATACATTTAGCAGGGAGCGCTTCGACATGATATTTTTTTCATTCCATTTTGCTCTGGACTTGAAATCTCTTCTTTGATGCATCATCAAAAGCCTAGCCATTGTATATTTTTACATTTATACTCCAGAGATTTAGCTTAAGCTGCCACACGGAGCGACTTACCGCACGTGAGCTCGGAGTCAAATCACCAACGACCTCTGATCGCTGATCAAAACGTTTCAGCTGTATAAAATCATCTAAATTGGTGAAATTATCATTTGATACATCTTCAGGTGGGTTCACAGACTCTCAGGATAACATTTTCAACCACCACAATATGAACTTCGGGTTACAAATTATCATGTTTTGAATAATATTTCTGTAAGAGCTCTCTCTGACAGAAAAGTTCAAAAAGCTGAACCGTAGCACTTATTAAACTGTTCCTCCTATGAGCCACAATTTTTTCTTTTTAAGTGACATCCGCTGCCTCTGTGATGGAGTCTCAAGTAGTAAAATACCATCACGCTATCAAGTCATTTTTGTCTATTGTTTAGTCCTAAAAGTCTTTTTTTGAAGAAGCTCTGGGAGGCTGTGCTCAAGCACAGAGGTGCTTTGAGCTCCATGCTAACATATGCTAATTAGCACTAAACACAAACTACAGATGAGGCTGGTCATAAACAAATGAATAAACTTTGACCTCAGATGAAGAGTCAAATTCTAATTATTTTTTTCTTATACATGTCCAACCATTTGTACGCCCGCGCTGCTCCAACCCCCCACTATGAGGATTTCAAAGTGAGGCAGCGCTGCATAAAAGCCCTCCGTCCACAAGGTGTGAAATCGTTTGATCCAGTTTGTTCTATTTATTTGAAACAGCTCTTGTGTGTGTGAGAGTTTGCACTTCTGTGTATTTATGTGTGTGTTCTCAAATGCTCCCGGAGCAGCAAAAAGGTGGAGGGAAAAGGGGGAGAGGGGAGGGGTTTGCAGGAAGGAAGGAAGGAAGAGAGTTGACGATAGCTGGTGTGTTTGTTTTGCAGGGGAGCGAGAGGGGGAGATGAAGGGTGGGGGCAGTCCTTTCGTCCGTACGTGTGAGTGTGTGTGCGTGCGTGCGTGCGTGCATGTGTGTAGGGGCAGTTATGGGTTAATGGAGTGGAGGGCGGTGGTTGATGCGTCCTATCTCTCTATCCCACAAAAGGTCAGAGGTCTGGGTTAAAAGTCAAACAATGCCTGGAAGGACTAGCAATCAGCTGGGACTGCACTAGAGGTCTGAGTGTGTGTGTGTGTGTGTGTGTGTGTGTTTGTGTGTGTAGTAGTATGTGAGGAAGGGTAGGAAGAGGCTGCCAGGAAGGCAGAGGTGGGGAAAATGAAGGGCAGGAAGAGGACAACGGAAAACAAAGACGTGAGCGATGACGAAAAGAGGACCGACAGATGGGGTTGGAAACGTTTTTGTCTTCCCATCCTCCTCCTCCCCCATCCCCCCACCCATCCGACATCCGCTCACTTCGAAGAAACGACTCTGGTTTGCTTCTCCCTCCAGGGACTCATCTTACCTCCCAATACACCTCTGACAAGAAACACACACAAGCACACGTTCAGGAGAAAACAGCAGCCACACGTGCGCAGACGATGACACCAATCAACAAGCACAGCCAAAATACACACAGCAGCTCAGCAAGCTAATCAGAACATGTGGCCTATTTCTCTGTATGTTTTAATGAGCTCTCCTTTGTGGAGTGCTGACTGATATTATTAGGCTACCGCGTCGCAGCTCATTAGCTAAACCGGGCTCAACAACAACACCAGCATCTAGAAGATGATTTGATAGCGCCTGCAGAGTTATGTGACACCGCAGGACCTGATAGAGGCCGTGTTGAGAGACGGAGCAAGTGAGTTAATTTGGTCATCGGGGGGAAAGCCGGGCTGAATCTCGCTTTTATTACGACACAACAAGGGATCATAAGAATCAGAAAAAGAAAAATACATCATAGGACGACTCGAGCCGGTTCCCCCGGCATTCATAAAGCTCCCCGCAGATGTTGCTCGCGGATTCAGTGAGCGACTTCAGCAGCACTGCGGTGACAAGTGAAGAGAAGTAGTGAACAACACTGAAGAGAAAACAATACTGCAGCTAGCTAATCTGCAGTTGATTGTTATTGCTCTATGGTGAATGGCTCATTTTCCTATATTGGCACTGTATGGGATCCCTCTGCTACATGCTATTAAAGCAGCTAAATGAATCCCACTCTGGTGAGTAATAGGCCTCTGCTGCTATTTAAAAGGTTCGATATCAAGCACAACTTTGAATGCACGACTTTAACTTGTAACCGGCGTACTTTTCTTTTATTGTAGTATTGACATTTTGTACGTTAAAGTAAGGGATAGTAAATATTCTGTGTACTTCTTCCACCACTTGCTTATGCACCACACCAGCAGTTCGTTTGTCATTGTTGACTATTATGAATATGAGCATGCTGCATACACTGCATATACTGATAATCCAACTCCCCCATGTATAGAAAGCAATCTGTCACATTAATAATTCCATATTTATTTCCAGTAGCCTTTGCACTCTGCACTGCGTCTTGCTGTAGACCAATTTCATTATATTGTTGTTTTAATAATACATAGAGATATCTTTAAATATATATTTATATTTGTACATACAGTAGTAGTCAATGTTTACGCTTCCCAGCTTTGTTGTCCGTGTTTTTAGCTGTTATGTTTATTTCTGTGCAAGTAACAATAACCGGAGTCAACTTTGCTTGTTTGTGCACACACTTGCTTGGCCAATGAAGCGAACTCTGATTGTTTTATGAGCTTTACAATGGACACATTTCAGTTGTAATTTATTATACAAAATGATGTTGTTTTTACTACAATGGCATTGAGCTGTTCCTTTTATCTATTATGTAATATGTCTCCAGCCAGACATCCTAATCAGGGTTGGTCTTTAATAATAATAATAATATTAATAACTTTATTAATGAATCACCTTTGAAAAACTTCCTCGACATATAGATTCACAAACAATGACAAATAAAAGAAAGCAGGAGAACGATCAGACCACAAAAACAAAATCGCAGTCAACAAATATCACATAAGCAGCTAAAAGTGAAAGATAAAAATATACTTTAAAGATCAAAGAAGCATCCGTGTGACAGATCCACACAATAAAGAATCCGTGGGGGAAATTCTGCGATAATGCAACAGTAATACAGAAACTGGATATAGAAGAAATCCTTGGGATCTATCTGCTGCGGTGCTAAATAACGACACGTAAAGTCTGAAACCTGCTTTTCTCTTCTGTAAAGGCACAACTGCTACAACTTTTATTACCAGGAAACTACCACCCGTTAACCACAACACACCGGGGGTCCCCCCCCTCCGGGACATAACTCACCCATGGTGGCAAAACACACAAAACATGAACACGCATAATTAACCAACACCACTCACGGACAAGTCTGCGCGCTCTTGGTTCTTACTTGGTCCAGCTTCCCCACTCATTTTTATACCCTTTCTTTAGCAGAATTGTATAAATTGGAAGGCTAACTAGCTAATCAGCTTGCGGTGATTTGCAGCTGGCGGGGTTGACCGCGCATGCGTGGTGAACCGCGTGTTAGAAAAGATGAGATCTCAGACTGGCTGACCTGTACGTCAATCAAGTGGCAAATGCCATAGTGAGGATGGATGATAGGCTAACTTTTAATTAAATTATTATTTTTTTTTTTTCAATGCCATGCGATCTACCCACACTACCTTTGCGATCGACGTACTGGGAACCCCTGACCTAGACGTAGTCCACTGTCATGTGACCCTCACCGTCCTGCAGCCGCCACCCTTCTCTGTCTAATCCCACTTCTTCCTCTCATGGTCAACGGCCGTTGTCCCAGACATTGTTATACCCTTATCCAGGATTTTGTAAACCATTGTTTCCTGGATTTGAAAATCAACATTTAGTTCAACCCTTTGGCAATATTATTGCTGTTATGCTGTTCAACTGGCAGAGAGGGAGATTGAATTAAAGAGAAGCGGAGAGAGGCAGCAAACAGAGTGAGAGGAAATGAGAGCGAGGAGTACATTGATTTTTAAGATTTTTCTCCAGCAGAAGCCCTGCTTCTCCGTCTGCTCCACTATCCTCTTCCTCCTCATCTTCCCCCTGTAGTGTTTACACGCTGCCTCTCCACTTAATCCGGCCTTCAGGATGCCCACTTCACTTGGTAACCCCTCAGCACAGCGATGGAAGAAGAAAAAACTGTAAGCCTCCTGCAACGTGTTTTTAATTTTTTTATTTATTACTTTCTCCGTAACTCTCCCACAAATTCTCTCATTCTCTCAAGCCGCCTTCATCCCTATCTCGCCCCCCTCCCCACCTTTCAATCTCAATCTCCATCTCGGCTCACTCAAGCGTTGGCCGGCAAGGCCTCCAGCATCGATCCAATAAAGCTGGTTGTCGGCACTGCAAGGCTTGAAGAGCTTTCACCCAAACCCAGCGTTTAAGCACGCTCATTAAACAGCACGGCGCTATGATCTGATCTTGGGGGGGGGTATAGAGGGCGATTTTTTTCTTCTTCTTGCAACCTCTTCTTATTTTCCTCTCAAAAGCGTAATCAATAACAGTCACATTGGTTGGACGTGGGCACACACACACACACTAACATCTCCAAATCTCAATTACCTCCCCTGCCAATCCCCCCCCCCCAATAGGCCAAGTGGCTTTTTTTCTCCAGAACTGGAATTGAATACTCACGTGTGGAAATAGACGAGGGTGAGGAAGTAGGAGACATAAAATGTGTCCCATGTGCAGACGTATTATACGTCTTTGTGTTTGGGTTAAAGCAAATATAGTTTGACATTTTGTGCTTGTTTGAAAGTCAATGGATTCCCTTCTGCAATGAGCATGCTTCATCAAAGGCGCCGTTTCACTCGCTGAAACGCAGCAGCAGGTGCAGAGGGGAAAGCTTACAGATGGCGTGTGTGCATTTCTGAGTGCGTGCATCTTTGTATTCCAATTACGAGGATATTTGGTCGTCAAGAATACAAACATTAAGAAAGAGCCGTCGTTCCTTATGTGGTGGTTAAAGTTCAGTAATTGGTTTGGTATTAAGGTTAGAGTAATTACACTTCCTTTAGATTGTGGTCAGTGAGTTGGAGATGCTGTGGGTTCTCTATAGGTCACCTTCAAATTTAAATTAAGGGGTCAGCTCACCCAAATTACTTCACACTCAAACTCAGCCTTTTTTCATTTCACCACTCCCAGTTGTATCTGGCCATGCTGATAGTTTGGGTTTTCACATATCCCTCTCTGAGATTACTGCTGCCATTTGACAACAACAGAAGTGAACAAAATTCTGCTTGTGGTGTTCGCAGTGTTTAAAAATGACATTTAAATGTAGCAGTGTCCCATGCAGGTACTTTAGAAAATCAGATTGGAA
Source organism: Bovichtus variegatus (assembly GCA_943593645.1). Lineage (NCBI taxonomy): Eukaryota > Metazoa > Chordata > Actinopteri > Perciformes > Bovichtidae > Bovichtus > Bovichtus variegatus. The sequence goes on along the minus strand of CALSCE010010657.1, from coordinate 8,710,668 downwards.
CTACTTTCTACCGAGAAAGAAAGGTCCCTACGTGAAAGCTGTGGACACAATGTTGTGTCGATAAGGTATGCTTCAAACTAAGTGCTTATCAGATTGTGGAACAGTGTCTGAAACCCAATTTCCCAATGGCACAATCGTGTTGGGCGGCTGCTTCTGAAAATTTCTGCAACCTTTCAAAAACAGACAATCTATACCCACTATACAAAGCAATTGGTTATTCATGTAGTTTTCATGTACAATTTTCCAAGTGCTACGCCATGTGTTGTGTGCTCTGTATTTGTATTATTAATGGCAATGCAGCCAGGCGGCGGTTATGACGTGTGATGTTGAGTTTTACTGCTGCATAATTTCATTCACCTGCATTGTACAAACCCCAATTCCAATGAAGTTGGGATGTTGTGTAAAAGGGACGTCCCTGCTTATTTCAGCAAGACAATGCCAAGCCACGTTCTGCACGCGTTACAACAGCGTGGCTTCGTAGTAAACGAGTGCGGGTACTACACTGGCCTGCCTGCAGTCCAGACCGGTCTCCCATTGAAAACGTGTGGCGCATTATGAAGCGCGAAATACAACAACGGAGACTGTTGAGCAACTGAAGTCGTACATCAAGCAAGAACGGGAAAGAATTCCACCTACACAGCGTCAACAGTTAGTGTCCTCAGTTCCCAAACGCTTATTGAGTGTTGTTAAAAGGAAAGGTGATGCAACACAGTGGTAAACATGCCCACTGTCCCAGCTTTTTTTTTGGAAGGTGTTGCAGGCATCAAATTCAAAATGAGTGAATATTTGCAAAAAAAAACATAAAGTTTATCAGTTTGAACATTAAAGATCTTGTCTTTGTAGTGTATTCAATTGAATATAGGTTGAAAAGGATTTGCAAATCATTGTATTCTGTTTTTATTTACACAATGTCCCAACTTCATTGGAATTGGGGTTTGTATATAGCAGCATAGCATAGCATAGCATAGCAGCAGGGCAAATAAAACCATCTGCATGACTACTAGGAACTACTACAACTGGGAAATTAATCTAGATTCTTTTTAATAAATGCTGCCATCCACTAGCAGTTTCATAGAAAAAACAAACAGAACATGTCATTTGTTTCTAAACTGTGTAATCTCCCACTTGGCATCATTGATCGTGGAGGTTTGTCAGCACAGGTGGCTTCAGCAAATCAACTGATGGCAGCAGTCCAACAATATTAAAACAATTATTCAAAAAGGTTACTTTTGACACCTACAAACTCCTAAAAATGAATTGATCTAAGGCTGTTCGTGGTTGATTCGACAGTTATTTGACAAGTTTCATGTTTCATCTTGGATTAACACATTTATGCCACTAATTGATGTCGCTGAGTTCATAGTAAATGACAACACGAAACGGTATCATTTTAAGGGGCTGGCAGGTCCTCACAAGCATACGGAAAAACAAATTTGAGATTGTGTCGTATGCGTGAAACTACTTTAATGTAAATTCCTCCTCTCACCCTGTGCTTCAGTCTCACCTGCAGCACTGTAACAAGTCAATCATCCTGCGCTGTTATTGCACTGTAATGACGCTCTGTAGCCACGCACTTGACATGTTCATTAGGTATAAACCAATTCATTTACAACACAGTGCTCCTGGATTGTCCTTGCCTCGACATTCATTTCCCAACACGTTGGCGTTTGATGCATTGCCAGCGCCAATTAAGTTTGATAACCCAGCCACAGTTTAATATACTGCTGCTGAATTGGCTTGACAAGAGTGCGGTGATAAGCTATTTCTGAGCTTTCTGAGTGGCGGTAGCTGGATTATCGCTCAGAGTGAGGCATGGACGGAGAAAACCTTCCTGCATAACCCCCCCGGCCAAAAGTCATTAAAATGTTTGCTTTGTTTTTGTTGGCAGACAGAGGCACATGCACTGATTACAGCTATGTCCTCGTTGGCTTTAATGATTTGCATAACTCGTTTTTCTGTTTTACATTATTGTGGATTTAGATGACTATGTTACGTACGCGTTTTCAAAGGGAGAAATGTATCTTTCACTGCAGCTTGAACGTGTGAACGGCATTGTCTGGCTTTTTGATGCGTAAGTTGTAAAGACTGACAAAATTGTTTCTGATAAACAACCGAGCCAGTAAAAGAAGTGAATTACTGCTTCCACCTGATGTGTTGATTTTTCTGTCTCTCGACAGGCTGCCAGGAGCCCGGCTGCTCTCTCGGGTCCCTCTGATCAACGGATTGATCCCTCGATCCATCACTCAACCGCAGTTCCGACGAATGGGAGCTGACATCGGAGCCATGGGCGGGACGAAGCTCTTGCTCCTGGTGTTTCTGGTTGGATGGGAGAAGTCTCTGGGTCTCAACTGGAACCCAATCCCACGCAAGACGGTTCGATACCAGGGTGAGGGAGCGGTGTAATATCTGCTGACAGAGGAGTTAGAACTTCCCAGTGAAAGCCAGACTTAAACTCCTTTAGGTAGTGGTGCCTTATAGTCACAATATGATTAAAAATACATTGTTAATTGTTCATTTGTCTCCTGTAAATATGTGCCCAAAACATTTTTTAAAGTGTTTTTTTTATCAAAATCTCCCTCTCTTTCATGCAAAACGTAACTACACTGTAGGTTGAAGACTAATCCTGCTCTTGCGGGCAACCAGCTGACCCCATCGGTTCTGTAAGAACTGCACTCGACTGTTAGCTTGTGAAGCTAGCAAAGCTTTCTGCTAACGAGTGTCCTCACACACCTCCAAGGATACTGCTCTACTAGCTACCTACAAGCTAATGTTCAAGTGCGGTTTTCTATGATGGGCAAAGTAAAAATACTCTGAAATGGTTTTGGTGACAAAATATCAAGAGATAACTGAACAATTAACACAGGGACGCACAATTAGAAGTTGTGTTTTGTTTTATTTCACTGTGTTTTTTAAGGCAGTGGAAAAGTGTCGAAGCGAAATGACTCTAGAAACTTGTTATTTTAACCCAAACCACAATCTGTTTCTTATCCTCACTAAGTAGTTTTGTTGCCTAAACGTAAACAAGTTTGTGTTCAAAACTTTACGTTACGTGTTGTTCTTAAGTTTCATTTTCAATTTTGCAACCTGGTCGGTGCAGTTTTGCCCGTCTGACATATTAGAACAGTAGCCGAACCCCTCATAACGCTTATTTAATCGGCTGATTGCATTCGAAATGGATGTCCCATCATTTGCATGTCAAATTTAACCAAAGTTGAACCTGACACAAAAAATGTACCCAGGTTTACTTTCCTTCCTGCGACCAAATCCCCTGAGGCCAGACCTTAAGACGAATGTTACGGCCCGGCAGCTGTTGGTAGAATCCTCCAAGTTGGCCGTGGAAGGATTTATCCGGTCAGACATCCGATACAAAACCAGTGATTGCAGAAATGTATTCCATTACAACAACGACAGACGATTTTCCATTATATCAGAGTTGGATGCTTTTGGATTTTTCTTAAGAGGCCGACATCGACCCCCGGTAAAACAATAGATCAGTCTAATCCCGGCGCTCAACTGCATTTGCACCCTTTATCTCGGCCCTCCTCTGCAGCCAGGCCCGACTTTCTTCACTGAACAATGCCAATTGTTGCAAGCTGAGAAATAGTCCTTTTTTTTTTTAATCCCTCAAAAGGGAAGTGTTGCATTCTCTCTCTTGGGGATTAGGGAAATACTATAAAGGGAGCGAAGAATATGGGGGGGGGAGCGATATTTTCTCACCTCTCTGTAATATTCTACCTTTCATCCCATATCTATCTCTCCTTTCCCGTCTCTTCCTCCTCTTTCTGTTTGCCTTTTATCCCTCCCCTCCCCTTTTTGTGCTTTGTATGCCGCTGCTCAATGTGTGAACCCAAAATGCTCTTATGGCGTTTTCACAAAGAGCTCAGATTTCAGCCGCTCTTGAGGAGAATGGCTCTATTTGGCAGTGGGGTGTGGAGATTTCAAACGCAGCTTCTCTTTCTATTTCCCATGCAGCCCTCCTCTCATCCCTCAATGCTACAGTCATCACTGGTGTAGTGTTGGGATGTGAGGACAGAGGATGGGCTTTAAAACAATCGATAGGGCGTCGATACTTTCTGGGGAATTGCTCCAGTGTGACAAAGCAAAGCCAGTGTTGGCTGTGAGTGGCCCAGATCTCTGCTGCACTTTGTCCACAACACTCTTGTGCTGAATGCACGCCAGACAAGGCAAACGGGGACAGCTGCACACACATGGTCTTATATGGAAGGAGCGAAGAAATGCACTCAGAAAAGGTATCTCATTTTCAGTATTTTTCAAAAAAAAAAGAACTGGTGAATATACCTGCCTGTAATGACAAGATAACTCCTCTCGCTTCTAGTGCAGATGGGACTTTTTTGTCATGAATGTCTTCCGATATAAAAGCCTTGACATGAAACACGGGCGGAGGATCGCGTCACTTCTATCATACTTGATACGAGTGTGGCACCTGAGTGCATAAAGATTCTTGACGTAAATTGATTTGCATTGGAAACAAGTGGGATTATCTTACCCGGTGACAGATTTCTCCACTTGGTTTAAGAAAAATGAGATTTTCAGGCTCAATACTGGGTAAAATGACTTATATGGATGGGTTCTTGCCACGGTTCTGAGGAGGAGATAGGAGAGAGACGAAATGGAAAAACAAAGCTGCGGAAAGGGGGGGAGGGGGAGGGGGAAGGGGTGGATGGGAGAAATGAGAGGAGAGAGGGGAGATATATAATGGAAGGAAAACCAAGAGAGAGACAGGTGGAGAGAGAGAAAGACGAGAGAGAGAGAGAGATGCCAGTCACTAACTGCCTTAAAAGGACAGAAAGTAGCATCTAAGGAATGACAGAGAAAGGAAAACACACACACATACACACATTGCACACACACGCACACACACTCTGCAGGCCATTCACCATGTGCTTCATTTTGCATAGAGGCATCTCTCTGCACAAACACACAGCTTCCATATTAACGTGTGTGTGTGTGTGTGTGTGTGTGTGTGTGTGTGTGTGTGAGTGAGTTAGTGTACTGCTTAGGCTGGCAGTCTGAGGGATTTGGAGCTCTGGGCAGCGCAGGAGTGTGTGTGTCTGTGTGTGTGTGTGTGTGTGTGTGTGTGTGTGTGTGTGTGAGTTGGGTGGGTTATAGTGGGGCAGAGATGGTTGAAGAGATAATATTTACCCCTCCCACCAACACCATCACCCCTGCCCAGCAATTACATGAGGTTGCAGAAGAAGAAACACAAACATCCTCTCTCTCTCTGTATCTCTCCCTCTCTCACTCCCTCTCCCTCTCTCTCTCTATCTCTCTCTCTCTCTCTCTGTATCTCTCCCTATCTCTCTCTCTCTCTCTCTGTATCTCTCCCTCTCTCACTCCCTCTCCCTCTCTCTCTCTCTATCTCTCTCTCTCCCTCTCTCTATCTCTCTCTCTCTCTCTCTGTATCTCTCCCTCCCTCTCGCTCTCTCTATCGCTCTCTCTCCCTCTCTCTCTCCCTCT
>CALSCE010010657.1:8548963-8681072 GCA_943593645.1 Bovichtus variegatus | reverse complement strand
GATTTATTGAACTGTTTATTACTAAAACATGGTGAAAATGGATTTTTTTTTTTTTATAGCTGATTTATAGAGTAATACAAAGAGATAGCTAAAATCCCTTTTGTAAAAACCTTTGACTCTAATATGTCAACAAAATGAGACAAGAATTTTGAACTTGCTTGATCCAAAGTTCACATTCTGTTCTGGAAATGAATGCTAATTAGCGCATATTTAATTAGATAATGCTGCGTTTGCATATGTAAACATTAAAGTTCAGAAAACTTGTAATACAGAAAAATGATTGTCTTAATGTCAGTAATGAGCTGGAGAAGTTTCATGGCGATATCTGTTAGTTAAAATCTTTTACCTTGTTCACCCTGTGTGTGTGTGTTTGTCTCTTTAAGCACATCTTTCACGTCAGTGTTTGTTTTTATACAAAATGTTGATTAGAGCAGCTGTAAGGGCTAAATGGAGGGAGAAACTTGGATCACAGAAATGTCGACAGCTAGATGGAGTCTGTGATGTTGCAAGTTCCTGCGCACATCTCGCCACAGGGGTCAAATGTGCAGGAGCTCGCACAGGTCGTGAATCTGAGAGCAGACATGTTCTGATGAAAGGCAAAGCTGCGGGCGAGATGCACCGCGTACCGTACGAGCAGAGCGGATGACATGAAGCTATAGGTGGTGGAGTGGGCGAGGCTCGATGGTGCGAATGAGCTGAGACATCAAACGGTTTCCACAAGTGTGAAATGCTCTTCTGGGGTTTTTATTCTGTCGTCTGTCAACGGATCTATTTTGCACCGATGTATTATCAGCCATGTCACCATGCCTCTGTGTGTCTTTTCTCCAGATGTGTTGGACAGCATGGCGAGGTTCAGCGTTCAGGGAGTCTTCAACTACAGCATGCTGACTCTGTCCGACCACGAGAGGGTTTTGTACGTGGGAGCACGGGAGGCGTTGTTCGCCCTGGACCCCAACAACATCAACAGACAGCTACGGCCTCAGGTAACACACGTCGACGCTTTTAAGGCTTATTTTTTCATTTAAGGGGATTAAAATTTGTACAAAGGTTCAGGAAAGAAAGGAAGGATTTCAAGAGAAACAATTGTATCCACAACGCCGCCTGACTAACCGTCACCGCAAATGCCCACACAATCTGAAAAAGGCTTTTGTGGAAATGTGAGAAATTAAATGATAACACATAAGATTTGATATCACAGAGCTTCATGATAGACAGTCCGTCGTCTCCTTCGCGCAGCGTGGTTACCGAGCGCTGCAGAGATAAACACATATTTCAAATACTTCATTTAAATTACACCAAATTCAATTATGATATTAACTGTGATATAATTATTATAGAATAAAGGTTCAGCAAAAAACACAGAGCATAATCTCTGCTTCTGCCACACTTCTTCGCTGCGTATTAACTCACAGACTGACCTTATTTTATTCTTTTTTTTTCCTCTATTTTTTTGACTCAAGGACAGTTTGAGAAGAACACACAAAAAATGTTTTTGGCGGACAATCAAAGAACTCTAATAGTACCATAATAAAGTCAACTGAGTCATACTAGTTGTTGGGTCTTTTATTGGTCTGGCCTGTGCTGCTTTTATTAAATCTGCAGGCCTTGTACAAGCTAATAATGGACGAACTGTCAAGCAATTTAATGCCTTCTCAAAATGTGTTAAAGTGTAATCGCTTGAGGTTCAGAAATATAATACAATTTATTGATTTCTGCTGTCAGCTATGAGCCCTCCATGTCAACCTTTTTCTAAAGCAGAAAAACAGCCTTGCTTTTGGTTTTAGCCACATGCATTTTGGAGTTTAATATTAAAAATGTTTTTAAAACCAAGGTTAACAGCCACAAACCAAAGTGTTAGAGTATTTCTCTCAACCGCAGAAAGCTAAGGATATGGAGCTCTAATACGGAAAAGTCAAAAACCGAATATGTTAATGTGTGATTGGTGTGAAGCTGGATGAAGAAAAGAGACGTGCAGCTGAAGACGAAGTAACGTTATGAAGACAGCTAGCTAACTTTGCTCACGTTAGCTTGCCATCTAAAATGCTTCAGTTAGCTCGAGGGTTTTAAGAGGCAGTGAATTCAATAATCTAAAAAATAAAGCCTTAATTGGTATTGCAATGTCAAAGACATGTAGGACATAATGAATCGTTTTTTTTCTGATTGTAAAATTTTTAGATTTACCAAATTCCTTCTGCAATTGACTTTGCGCAGAAAATGTGCTTGATTTTCATTCGAGTGGCGTTAAAAAAGTAAAAAGAAAACGTGACCGTAAGCAGCTATGTAAAAAGGACTTCTCTCTTTTTACACTACATTTTATTATTTAAAGGTTCAATGTGTAATTCCAAATCACCTGCTCCAAATAAAAAGAGACTTTCACCTCTAAACTGGGTCCATACAATCTAAGTTCATCAATCCTCAAAACCATCAGTTAATTAAAAAAAAACAACTGCAGTATGTTAACCTGTGTATATTTTAGCTGTAGTACTTTGTCATATTTATTATATTCTAAGTTTTAGAGTATTACTCAGCGCAGTTAGCTGTTAGCATGCTAACACAACACACAGACGTCTTTAACGTCAACACTGTCACCTCTGGTTCATTTTTAGACTTATCTAATAACCTTTTACTGAATTTTCTCCAAAAACTATATATATATATATATATATATATAAAATGATTCATGGTTAATCAGGAAAGAGATTTTTACATGATGAAGTTTATATATTTTGGACTGTAGCTCAGATGTCGTCAGACACGTTTATTACTTTATTTTTAATTTATTTATGTTATCTGATGCTAAAAGCCTCCAACAGTAACAGTGTGAGTAAGCTGCCAAATATTAAAAATTGTATTATGCGTGGCTATTGGCTCCAATATTTCACTTCTGTCAGCACAAACATTGAATGTGTGCAAGTGTGTGGGAGTGCTCTCATGTACACAAACACACACACACACACACACACACACACACAAACACACACACACACACAAACACACACACACACACACACACACTTTCACAGGCTTTGGCCCTGTTTCTCAGAGTTTACGATGCACTTATTCAATCATGTTTTTTTAATGTCCTTGTTTTAATTTGTGTATCTTGTTTTTCTGTGAAGCACTCTGGGGCAAACCTGTTTTGTTTAAAGCGCTCTATAAATATCCTTGACTTGACCTGACACATTTACGCACATGCAGAGACGCTGAAGCCTCCGAGACTCAATCTGGTTTTGCTTTGCTCTCTCAATAATTGGTTCATATTGCAATCAATACAATTACAGCAGTCCAATGTAGGTGTAGGGTAGTGAGCAGCCTGCAGCGGTGAGGGAATTGCTATCTGATTTAGTGCCGTAATGAGCAGTTATTAGATGCACACACACACACATACACACACAGGCTGCTTGAGTGAGTGTTATGAGTCTTAGAGTAATGATAAGACCACCTGTTGTTAGCCCCCAGTGTGCAATGTACAGGGAAGGAGCCAACACAGAGAAATGACGTGCAAGGACGAGGGAATAGTCCATCTCCTCTGTCACTATGTGCCCATCACTCTCTCACCTTCCTTTAACTGCTACTCTTTTATTTCTTACCTATTCTATTTCTTATTTCTTCTTGTCTTCCTTCATTACTTTCATGTCTGACTTTCTTCTCTGCATATTTTCTAGGGATGTTTTTCCTCAGGATTTTTGACTTTTGTCGAGACGCGCGCCTCTCGTTCGTGTCTGAAGTGCTTCCTCCTACATTATTTAGTCATGTTCTCTCCCATGATGTTTGTTTTTCATTATTTCATTTATTAATTTTGTTCAGTCATCCCGTGTGGTATACCTCAGACACCGCTGATCCAATTTTTGACTAAATTTGCGACGGTAATGCACTGTTTCACCTTGCTTCAGCATTTTAAAAAAAAAAAGAGAAAAATGTTGCAAATGTTGTTCCAATTAGGTTCACATTTCCTTGCTCTACACATGAGTATTTCACCATTTCAACCAGCACTTTGAGTTACTTGAGAACAAATATTCTTTCTTTTATTCATTAGCTAATGGCCAAAGCGTGGACTGCATTACATGCGCTCAGGGATTATCACGCGCCTGTAGCCATGTAACAGCAGTCCTTCCCATAATAAAAGTTTCTGCTTAATTTTTTGTCAGTCGAGACTTTTTCCGTGATGTAAAGTTAACCGTACTAACTTTCTACAATTATCTGTCAGAGAAAAGATGTATGTAGAGACACTAATGTGGAAAAAGCTTCTTCTATTAGTGTGAGGTAGAGGACATTTACTTTGGCAGATGTGTCTTTGTAGGCTGTTCGACATTAACACTACTAATTCTCCTACCACCTGATGTTCCTTTGTGAAATACCTGATCTGTGAGGAGCAAATGAAGAGTGAACTTCGTCATTAGATAACAACAGTGACTTGTGGCTAATGGGAATCCCTCAGGGAACAAATTAGAAGTCACAATAAACTGCTGTGCTTTCTTTAAAAACTCGAGTGCCATTATTTAAAAGCACAGATCCTACAGGTAATACATTTCACAGCCACTGATCATTAATTCAGTTATTAAATATTAACCTTTATAACTCCATCACGTCTGCGGTGAGAATGAAATGTGGACATCCAGAGGTAGGAAGCGGTTTTTATACGACTGAAATATAATTTTTTTAAGAGCCACTATTATTATGATATGTATGATATGTTCAGTCAGTATTAATAGTGCCGTTTTAATCTATCTGCCAGTTCAGTTTATGAGTCACTCGTTGTTTGACTTGCTGTTGGTTTAAACCCAGTCAAGTAAATCCGAGTTTAGTTCTGAATGTGCAGCAGCTCTCTGCCTGTAATGGCCAGTGTAATTATTTCTAATGGTGTGGAAACCTCTTGGTAAACACAGTTCATATTTTGGACCTCCATCCACGGAGCAAAGTTCAGCCATGTGTCACACAGCCATTAAAAAAAGCAGCAGCCATTGTAAATTACACTAAAAGCCAACGGTTAAGGGAAAGTATGGACATAAAAAGTGTGGAAGAAGGTTTCCTTTTTTTATTCTGCCTCCCCCGTACCCTACGTGTTTCACCAGAAATGTACCTCTTTTAGGGGACTAAAGCTTACGTTCTACAGATGCATTATGGTACAATTTCTGTCTTTGATCCTTTAAATGACGGTACCATAATTAGGGAAAGTTGCTGCATTAAGGACCTCACATTGTTCTACCTGCCGCTAACATTGTGTTTGACGGCGCCAACTCAGGCAGTTCTTATCTGACTTATCTGTATCTGTAGTACAGGAGCCCTGAAAAACATATTATATCACTTTAATTTGATTTGTTTTCTCAAGTTATTTATTTCGTTAATCTCAAATGTAACAAATGTCTTGCCACAGTACTTTAGTTCAAGCTAAACTATTATAACTTTGTACCTATTTGGTGGATCAAAAGCTATAGACCTGCATTAGGGCCATTATCTGCAAAATGTGTATTTTTCAGTACCAAAATATACTGAAATAAATGAAAAATATATATTTTTTGCAGTCTTTTGGTTGAGTTGTTTTTTGAGTTATTTTTTGCCATGTGCATCTTATTAGAAATAAATGAAGTCCTTTACACATCTATTTACAGTGTGCATTATTCTTTTCATAATAAGAATATAAACTTTATTTATACGTTTATGTTACAAAGTGCTTCACGAGCTGAAATAGCAGAAAAACAAAGATAAAAACTATTTAAAACTATTTAAAGGTTGTGCAACATTGAGCAAAGGCGCTAAATATGGGAGAAAAATTAAAATAATCAACAAAATAAAAGTGCACGTTCCGACCACAAACCCCTGTGAAAGCACACTTGTAAAAAATGTGGTTTTAAGAGGGATTTAAAAGAGGATAAGTAGCTTGCCAGAGGGGTTCACACTTGGTCCTCAGCTAAAATAGGAGTCATTTATGGTCTATCATGCGGAAACTAATGAAAATAATGTATTGATACATACATTGACAGCATCATACCTGTAGACGACATGTTGCAAACGTCACATCTGTGTCTTTCTCTTCTCCAGATCGAGTGGCCGGCTCCGCAGGATAAGAAGAGAGAGTGTGTTGCGAAGGGCAAGAACAACCAGGTAACCTGCACTTCAGTCAGAGTTGTTGGGGTTCCCTGCTCAGCCTTCGAGACGGTACTTTATGAGCGAGCAACATTACTCACTTCACTTGGCTCCATTACATTTTGTCAAGTCAGTCTGAGGTTTCAAACTGGAAACCTTCCAGTCATTACATTAGCACTCAGGGAAGTGCATCTCCCAGGCGGGGTTAGCATCAGCAACTTTTTTAGGTGGTCTGAATCGAGAAGTGGTTTGTCTTGAGCAACAAAAAGCGAGAGTAGTCCTGCTCCGGGAAGAATCTCAGAAGTGCTAAAGACTGATGCTGAGGCTTCATATTTAACGGACAGACACGAGAGACAGACACGAGAGAGCTATTAATCTTCTCATCTAAAGATAAGACAACATAGAACTTTATTCATCCCGAGGGAAACAGTTGCAATACACAGTAGGAGACAGTATAAGATTCTGAAATGTACAAATAGTGCAAAATGTTTTGTACAATATATATATATATATATATATATATGTCGAAAAATGTAAAAATAAGATGAGAGGAGATGAGGTAAGGTGCAATATCTAACTCTCTGCAGGACACTATTCCTTTCATTTATGCATTGTCTTCTCACAGCGATGCACCACCGTCCATTAGATAAAACATTTTCAACAAATCCCATAATGACGTTCCACTTCTTCCAAACATTTTAATAATGATGTTGAACGGAGGAGTCACTCTTTGTAATTCAGTATTACCTCATACGCTGTCCAGGCTTGTGAGCCTGCAGCTCTTACTATCGGTCGTGGTACATTTGTAAACACAGAGAGCGAGCCGGCCCCAGCTTCTCGCTTTACTCCCAGCCGGAGCTCCTCGCTGCTTAGACGGCACAAAGTGCATCTGCAAGCAGTCTCATTAATATTTTATAGAAACACGCAGAGCTTTTTTGGAAATGAAGCTAAAACTTCTCTCATTGCACAACAGCTACCTTTGATGTGCTTTCCAAACAGGAGGGGTGGGGGAGGGGGGGTTGATAGTTCAGTAGTAGCAAGACTTTAACTAAAATTAAAGAAAAATATGTAATGAAAAAAAATATTATTCAAACTTAATGCGTGATAAATTCTCTGCTTTGGGTGTGGTTTCTTAAAATACAGCAGGATGGCCTGTGAGCTGTGCAGCAAAAGTACATTTATCCTGTACAGCTGTAGTCCGGTGACTAACTTAGCTGTGGATGCTTTCATATGGTTCTATTTATAACAGGAATTGACTTACTATGCAAGAATAAGCATCTGGTGTTTACACTGCCCGTTGTTATACTCAATGATTAGTCTTTTCATGTTATGCAGTCGCGTGGAAGAGGCCTGTCTGCCAGATGCATCTCATCCCGATTATCCTCGCTGATTGCAGGAGCTGTAAAAATGAATAGAAAAATTTAAAAAATCATATTGCTCCTATTAAAGTCGTGAGATACAGATATTGTTTTGCTGCTGCAAAGGCAACATCAAGTGGATGCACTGAATTATTCATTCCTCCCGCATCATGTGTGAGCATCTGTTTCCAATTCCATTCAAAGAGCTTTATTGTTCATCACAGCGCAGACATTAAAGGGCACTGCCCATAAAACACTGCATATATTATATTGTTAATTACCCACATATCTTTCAAATAGAAACACGCTGTCGCTTTTCCTGTTCGGTTGAAAGGTTACTTCGATGATGTGGTAACATCATTACATCATCTATTAAGTGGTGTCCTCTCCTCCTGAGACATGCGGAGGACATGACACTAAAGGCTTTATTTTAAACACCATGAATGCACTTTATCTGGGTCCTAATGTACTGTGAAAAGCACAGTGATGTAACATACATACATTTTTTGTCTTTTAAAAAATGGGCCGCAAACACGCTTTATGGCAGTAAGAGAGATAAGTGATCAAATGTATAAAGATATATTATTTCTGCCCAGTCATTAACTTTTCAGAAGTGGATGTTCATTGTAAGCCTTTCAAATGGCTCATTTTAACCCATGTCCACGGCGGGGGGGACAATGGGACTTGTTTCTTCTCATTTTCCATATTTGAGGCAACAGAGCACCGAGTGAAGCAGAAAAATGATTTTGTTATAAAGAATATTAGAGGAGTCAGACATTGAGCTGTCAGGAGATGTGGAGGAAAAGAGCTTTAAAATGTGTTTAATATTTGTTTTCAATATTCATCAAATGAGAAATAATTCAAAAGAAAATCTATTACATTATTTCTACCAGATTGTGCCTTGTAATTTACTTTTAATGGAAAAGATAAAACCCAAACACGGTCTCAGGAGTTTATGACACTCAGTGTTTCAACTGACCGACATCATACGCAATCAAATTAAAAGTAAAAACGTTGCTCTTGGAGTTCAGTGTCTTCAAGTTTTTCCACACCATTCGTACATCTAAAAAAAAAGAAAAAAGTCGCTGCCAAAACATCCTTTTAAATTGCTGACTGACCAACTGATTTTGCACATTTTTAATAGAAGTATATTATCAGCAAACGTGGTCTAGTCTCAAGGTTACGAGGGTATAAAAGAAGTCACATTGAAGCATTAGAGCAAAGCTAAATCTCAGAGGTGTGTGTGAGCATACCAAGAGTCTCTGTGGTGGAATAAACTTCACCTCAGCAGAGGACAAAACAGCAGCGACTAACGCTTTCTAACTCTTCCTCCTCTCGCCTTCACAGACCGAGTGCTTCAACTATATCCGCTTCCTGCAGAGCTACAATCACACGCACCTCTACACCTGCGGCACCTACGCCTTCCAGCCCAAATGCACCTACGTGGTAAGTATGCATATGTGTCCGTGTGTGTGTGTGTGTGTGTGTGTGTGTGTGTGCTTGTTTTCCTAGAAAGAGTTATTTAGAGCCGGTGTTGACAGGTGTCAACTTCAATCTGACCTCAGGCTAGGACCACTGTGTGATAAAATAAAAATAAATGCAATGGAAAACTGTCCCGAGCCGGGTTAGCTAAATGTGTGAATGCTAATGTGTGTGTGTGTGTGTGTGGGTGTGTGTGTGTGTGTGTGTGTGTGACACTGATGCGATTTGACAACATGACGAGGGGTGAAGCCATGGCAGTCGTAACGAACAGACAGAGCTCGCAGCTGTGGCACGTGGGTAACAGTGCACACTGACCAATAAAAAGCCAAACACCTGTGTTCCTTTCTGTGCGTGTGTGTTTGCAGAACGCGGACTATTTCACCCTTAACGCTGCAGCCCTGGAAGACGGGAAGGGTAAATGCCCATATGACCCTGCCAAGGGCCATACTGGCCTTATAGTGGGTGAGTAAAAGTGTGTGTAAGTGCACGTTTTCATGAACTCCAAATACAGACAAACGTTTGATAATGTAAGAAAATGCTCATTTTAAGGTTTATATTTGTATTTTGGGTTTCTACGAGATCATCTTTACTTGTTTTAATGTTCAAAATATATATTCTTATGAGCCAGCATTTGACAAGTGGAGCCGAATCTGAACGGCTTGTTAAATCGCATGTTTTCTGATCTAGGCAGCAGCCGATTGGGTTGTCTTATTTCACAGTTTGCGGGTTAGTTATGCACTCCAGATACCCAAATGTATGTACACAAGCACTGAAAAAAAGTGAGTTTTTCATGATGTGTCCCCTTTAAGTGTTTCTGAAGTAGTGTAATGTTTTTTTAAGGGTCATGTTAAACCCAAAATGCATGATTAGTCCTTAGCTGGAAATGCATTCCTATCAATATATCAACAGCAAACACACAGTCAGCTCCTGTTGTTCCACCTCAGCAGTTTGTACAGTAAAGTGAACAGCAGCGTGTTTTTACAGCTTTAACAGAAGCGTAAAATGTCCATCAAATCTCCACAAATCGCTTCTGCAGCGTTTCCCATCTGTTTTGCAGCCATATGATTGCCCTGAGAGTCCAGGAGTCCAATTTAACTTTGCATGCTGCATTCACTTGAGTGTGAACAGCCCTCCTGAACCTATAGTCGCCCATTCTCTGCTCTTTTGTGTGTCTCCCTGCTGAACCAATGTCCTTCTCTCAGGCCTGTACAAATGTGGCCGGGGGAAAAAAAACTGAATTAAACTAAAGCTTGTATTTCGGTACAGATAAGGAGCTGTACTCAGCAACGCTCAATAACTTCCTGGGTACCGAGCCAGTCATTCTGAGGAACCTGGGCCAACAGCACTACAGCATGAAGAGCGAATACTTGCCTGCCTGGCTCAATGGTAAGTGAAAAAGAGGACATTAGAAAGACAAAGAGAAAGAAAACCTGGTGGTAAAAGTGAAGGAACGGGTTTAGAAAAATAACTAAACTGCTTGTTTGCTTAGCACCAACCCTCACTTGCTACAAAACTTTATTCTAGCATGGATTACAGTGACAACAGTGGCACATTTCACAAACAATAGGTCTTTCATTTCATACAGGAGTAAACAACAGAAGACTTTTCACTCTAATGAGTTGTTAGAAAACTATCTCCGGCTAATTAAAAAAAAATAATAATAAATCTTTCCAGCTGGCTCGTGTTCAAAAGAATGTAAAAGGATCTTAAATTACATTATCTACATACATGATATGATGCTAAAAGCTGCATGTCCCAGGCAAAAAGTCCATATCCTCACCAGATAACGGTGCATGTAGAAGAGCAACATTGTTCTAGTTTTGCAGATTAGCTAATCAGCCGTAGTATTATAGTACATTATTAGTAGTAGAAAATGTATTAAAACGTTATTTCGTTCTTATATATAACCCTGGGTAACTGTAGAAAAACATACTTGGGCAAGCGACACAGAACTTAAATTCCTGCTTTATTCACTATGTTTCATTTGGCGAGAGTCAAACCAAAAGGCTTTAAGAAGAAGGACTAACCGGTGAATTTGGGAAATGTAACACGCTTTCAGCTAACAGGTAGCTCAGAATAGCCAATGCTTCTCTGTGATGCTCTATAACTAAAGATGGCGCATTGCAAGCGGCGCCAATGGCATGAAATGGTACTTCCTGTATTTATATTTTTACTTTGTTAACATTAGATATCTATCTATAGCTATCTCTTCCTCCATGCTAGTATAATATTAAATTAAAGTATTCTGCAGCAGATCCGGTTCAACAATTCTTTTCCAAGACACTGTGACGCTGAGAAATTAAATATGCATTTCCATAAAAATGAATTGCATTCGAGTTTGATAAAAAAAAAAAGAAAAAAAGTAAAAGTAAGAGCCAGAAACATGCAAAAGAACAAGAGGAAAAAAGAGAAATGAGTTGCAGGAAATGAAGCGCAGGACTCGGCTAAAGCGAAGGATCGTTATCTTACTCGGGGGGGGGGGGGGGGGGGGGGGCTAAGAAGGGGAGAGAAGAGGGTGAAGTCACAGCAGGAAAAATAGCTGATGAAAGAACAGACATTAGGATTGGCGATGAAAAGATAGAGGGAGAGGTGTGGGGAATGGGGAATGGAGGGGGAGGAAGGAGGAACATACAGATGAGGCTGAGGTTTAGATTGATGTGTCCGTTTATTATTCATGCTGTACCGAGCTTTTATTAAAAAGTAGACCTATGAGGCTATCCTCACCTTCATTTAAGCAGCTTCTAACCAGCCTAAAAGTATTTAATTGGCCTGGGTTTCATTGGAGAGTTGTAGTGTCCCATGATGGCTTAAAATACTGCTTTGGAGGCTTTTTTTATACTGAAAAAGAACAGTTCATCTTTGTATCTCCAAAAAAAAAGAAACATACAAAATATGGTTTTGTCCCTCTGCAGCTGGAGTCCAAGAAAATGTCTGTGTCTGCCTTTTTCTTTTCAAAAAAACAAATATCATTGGAAATCTAATGAGGGCTGGATATAGAGAGAATCTGAGAAAAAGGCGGGAAGGGCGGGAGAAAGTGAGAAAAACAAAATGGACCGCTAATAGGGAGCACTGGAGAAACAGAGAGTGAGAAATGACTGGAGGAGAGATGAGGCGAAGGAGAGAGTGATGATAGAAAATAGACAGAGAGGTGAGAAGGGGCGGCAGGGAATGAGATGGAGGTGTCAAGCTCGTCTGTGTCTGTGTGTGCCTGTGTCTGTGTGTGTGTGTGTGTGTGTGTGTGTGTGTGCCTGTGTGTGTGGTGTGATTCAGTCCAAATGCACCTGCAGGCTGAGACTGTCTATTTGTTCACTTGTGATGTATGTCTTTACTGTAAATACACTTTCTGATACCACTCCTCCGTGTGTGTGTGTGTGTGTGTGTGTGTGTGTGTGTGTGCAGAGCCGGACTTTGTGGGTTCAGCCCTGGTGAGGGAGAGCAGCGGCAGTAAAGAAGGCGACGACGACAAGATCTACTTCTTCTTCAGCGAGCGAGCGTTGGAGCTGGACTGTGACACTGAGCTCACGGTGGCGAGAGTGGCCCGCGTCTGCAAGGTAACACACCAGCTGATGATCGAAACGGATTCAGTTAGGAACCTAATAAAACTGCCTCAGTACCTCAGAGACAAGAAAAACACACTTTTGTTTTTAGTGGGAAAGGTTACAATTGGGATTCATTCCCGGGACAAACATCTCTGCAGGCGTCACGTTATTAATCTGCTCCAGCTCTGACCCGCAGGGATGGAAACATGGCACCAGGACGGACACGCAAATTTTGCCTCTTTTTCCATCACTATGCTATGTGACGTCGGTGATAATATTAGTTTTTATCTCTCGACCCACCAGTCGTATACATGATGACACTTTCACGTTTTATCATCACTGGACCGGCGGACTGTATGCATCCATATAATCATCAATCATATTTCAGCTAATCGGCCTTGTTCCCTCCATCTACCACGGCACATGCAGTGCAGGGTGGCGTGTGGAACACGATAGAAAAGTCATACTTTCTCTACAAGTCACTGTCATGAGACATGTAAAAACAAGAAAACGAGAAACTGCTAAAGCTGCTTCATGCTTTAAAAATACAGTTTACATTATTACCAGAATAAAGCAAAAAGAAAGTAAAGCTTTGTCCCAGCAAACATCAGTTTACTAACAATGTTTTATGTGAGGACGTAGAGCTATTTGGTAATTAATGCATTAATTTGCTTAATTAATGGCCTCATTAGGATAACTGATTGCTTTTGATATACCACAGTGATTATGTCCAGACATCAGAGGAGCTTCGAGTTGTGAGGAGAGCCGCTCTGTGAGACTTAGGACAGCCGCTCTGTTTTATTTCTCGTATGATTCCAGTGACCTTTTAGTCAACGCAGCACAGGTTTAGTGTCACAGTTACACAGTGACGTGTGCAGACAAATCTCAGTAACCTTTAAACTGAGCAAAATAGAGACGGATTGTTAACAGTCTGGGGAGACGTGCGTCATAAAGAGTACAATATATATGCTCTGTTTTATGGGAAGTGCCCCTTAATCCCTGCCCTGTTGCGATGAACAATCAAGCTCTTTGAATGAAATTAGGAACAGATGCTCACACATGATGTGTACTTGAGCAGTGAATAATTTCACTTCATCCCGTTGATATTTCTGTTGCAGCCACAGCACAATGTCTGTATCTCACTGCTGCATTACGAGCATTTGCATTTTTTTTTTTTTGATTCCTTTTTTACAGCTTCTGCAATCACTGAGGATGATAGGAACGAGCGTGTTTGGCAGTGTATTGTAAAGGGACTACTCATCTTTACGCAATGTTTCTTGTTTAATTGAATATCATTATTATTATTGTTATCCTGCATTTCAATGTTACCCTTGAACAGCTCAGGGTCTAAATGCTCCTTGAGAGGCTTTTTACATTACGAAAGCTCAGTCAGCTCATTCATGTGCAACAGGTTTATCATTATGTAGATACAGAATACTACAGTGTATGCATGGAGGTGATGTTTGGCATCCATGAGGTGAAGGTGAGGCTAATGGAATGCAGCATAGGCAGCATAATAGAGCATGAAAGTGAGCAGAGCGCTGTCAGCTTTAAGAGTAATGGTACGTGTCCGCGGGGTCACGCCACTTCCCAGCGCTGGACGCTTGATGGGCCCCTGATTGGATTAATACTTTTACTATTGGCCCGTCTGCTCGCGGATTTCAAACCCACCGACATGCTGGAAACTCTTTTGTCTTATATTTACGAAAATAGTTACATTTGAGTTGAGAATATAAGCCATACAGTTGCTGAATTTGTCTTTTATTTTAGGGAGTTTCCAGAGTCGCTCCATTAAATTTCAGGGGGAAACTTAAAGATCTCCTCCAGTAATCTTTTACAACATTTTCTTTAAACAAAATGACTCTTCTTTGATTAATAATGTATCTGATATGTTTTGTTTTTTTGTTTTTTTTATGATTGAAATGTGCATCTACATCGAATTTTTTTAGAATGTTCACAAGTTTAACTGCTTGACATTATATCTCACACTTCACTGAGACGTCCATATACAGTGTCCACTGGAAGTTTCATATTTCGTGTTCCCACATTTCCTCACACTGTTAAACTACAGTAGTTGTGATAAAATCGTTTATTAGGTGAGCACAGAGAGCTTCCAGCAGATTAGTGTGACAGTGCTGAACATCCGAGGAAAGCAACAATAAGCTAAAGCTTTAATGAATCCAACCAATCTCCATATAAGCGACCCGTTGATGAGACCTGATCATGTCCTCTCTCAGGGGGATCTGGGTGGTACCAGGACCCTGCAGAAGAAGTGGACCACCTTCCAGAAAGCCCGGCTGGAGTGCTCCCTCCCCGAGCGTCACGTCTCCTTCAACAACCTGAGGGCCGTCTTCACGCTGCCGGGCCAGGACTGGCGAGGGACCACTTTCTACGGCATCTTCCACGCCCAGTGGTGAGTCAGAGAGACTGCAGATGCAGCTCAATTTCACTGTCATCCTCAGATAAATGTGAGTTAATTACTACATGTGCCATCTGCTGTCAGGGTGAGACATAACACTCTGCCAACATGTCAGATACTCTGCTTTTTATTAAAATCCTGGGTCAGCCAGTCACTCTGATATGATGGCTGTAATTATGTACTTTATGGGATAAGGTGTTTACTGTGTAATTGGGCTTTTAATATAAAAGGCCTTTTGAGTGGAAACAGCTCGAGTGTGCTTGAACAGTTTTTATTGGTTTTATTAGTGATTTAATGTCACATGGTTTTTCCAGATGATAGCGAACACAGTCGCTTAACAGAAACAGATTTAATTTGTTTCTGCGCTACAAACATCTCATCATACGTCACATAAACTGGTGATAGAGTCATTGGTGGAATCACATTATGTTCATGTCCAATTTCCACTCGTTACATGCATGCAGTCTTTAAAAATAAACTTCCATCTTCACAGGAAAGAACTTGGTGAGGTTTAGGAAAAAATTGTGGTTTGGGTTACTACGGGAGTGGTGCTACTTAAGTACGAAAGTTACATATAAGTCAACATTTGGGTTAAAATAACTACAGATGCACGTTACTTATATATGAAAGTTGCGTATAAGTCAACATTTGCTTAAAATAACTAAGGAAGTAGTGTTACTTAAGTACGAAAGTTACGTATAAGTCAACGTTTGGGTTAAATGGTTCCCTAATTAAAGTATCATGACGCATCTACTTTATCTCTTCCTGGGAGCAGAAACGCGTCGTACCATGGGTTGTCTTAGTAACAGTAAATTAGATTTATTGAACATTTGTGAGACTGATCAGGGAAAACAGACTCTGTTGATGTCCACTGTTTTTGACTCTTTGTTTATAGCTTGATTAAAAAAATATAATTTAGGATCAAATCGACTTTTTCCTTCTGAAGGGAAATCTCACTTGAAGTGACAATCAAGGTGCAATCTGGTGATTGGAAGGGTGTTTACAAAAGTTGGTTTTGATAAGCGACTGTGGTATTAGTGGAGTAAAGACTGGCATATGTTGGACCACGACATAACTTATCAACAAAGCAATAGGAGCGAGGGCAGAAGGTTCTCTTTGGGAGGAAAGTTGGAGACGTTCTCCGTCTCTGGGTAATGCCCTTTGATGTGACTCTTTTGTGGTCCTCAATAAGATATCATATCGCAAAGTTAACATGCTTTGAACTTCAAGCTTTGTTTCTTCATTCAGAGTTCCTACTGCTGCAGGAAAAAAAAAAAAAAAGAAAAAAAGAAGCCTAATCCTTTTCCTCTGTGTGACTCGCTGGGGATTCCTTAAAGCCCCGTGGCTTTGATGGAGATAACATTAAGATAATTGGACATTATGTTAATGATGACTCGGAGTTCAAGCCATAATCTGACTGAATAGGGAAGCTTTTTAACTCGCTAAGACATCAGTGCTGTCCTTTGGTTTTCACGTTTACCTTATAAAAGCCATGGCACCGCTGCACATTAACGGCACTGTTCCAGTTTGAAAAAGCACTTCTCTTAAAGGACAAAGTATGTGAATTACATTTTATAGCAGTAGTGGTTTATTCTCTCAGTCTAAAAGTAAAAAAAAATGTTTTTAAATAGATGTGTTATTCCAGCAAATGAACATAGAAATCTAAAATATTTGTGAGATGAGGAGTACAAGCATGACTTAATGTGTCTGGGTCATGCGTCAATAACCAATTTCAATCCCACTTGGGGTTTTAAATTGGGTTGGGAAAAAAAATTAAGATCCAACACCCCCGACCTTACCATTAAATGAAATGCATTTCCTGTGTCGCGGCGTCGCAGCACCAACTGATTAATGTCAGTGGTCTATCAAGGACGTGTATTACATGTACATCAATTTTCAGCTTCGCCACAGAAAGATGGAAGATGTGTCAACACATCTAATCATTTTATCTCCCTGAATAAGAGACAGTATAGGCGGGCACAACATCGGCCCACCTTGATAGTGTTTTTGTAAATAATTGGTTCATATTCCATGATTTTAACATGCAACAGATATTTATATATCTCACAATCTCGCAAGTTAGTCTGACTAAACCTGTGCTGCATACGAAAGCAATTTTGTCACATTTTTCCACAAGTGGATGACATGTAATCCGTCTTTCCGTTTTTACCGCCGCACGTCACTAATTCCCTGCCTTGCCGCCGTGTTTCAGGGGTGACGTGGACGTGTCGGCGGTGTGCCAGTACCAGATCAGTGATGTGAAGAAGGTGTTTGAAGGATCCTATAAAGAGTACAGGGAGGCCTCTCAAAGGTGGGGGCGCTACACCGGCGCTGTCCCCGTCCCACGGCCTGGATCGGTAAGAAACTGGGAGCTCTGTTTTAGCACATGTAATATATGATGTTGGGTGATTGAAAATGTTTCCAGGCAACTTTAGGAAGCAAGAAAATGTAGGGGTTTGTGCACCTGTTTTTCTCTCCACAAAAAGGAGAGATAAGTGGGCAGAGGACGGATAATGAAAGAGGGAGGCAGGGAAATGGAAATGGGTGGCGTGGGGTACTGTAGCGATGGAAGTGGAAAAGAGCTGGCACGACACGAAAAGCTAAGAACGTAATGATCCAGGACGAAAAGGAAAGGAAGCAGAGGAAGGGGTGTGATGGCAGGCGGAGGTGAAAGCAAGAGTGAAAGAAAGATGGAGAGGAGAGAAAATGAGGGAGGGAGGGAGTCACACTCAAGCCAACTAGCCATGCCAACCTGTGCCAGCTGCAGCGAAGAAGTTTCCTCCTCTAACTTTTTCTCCTTCTTGGCCCCCCTCACCATTTCCCTCGCCCGTCTCTCCGCCCTCTGTCCGTGCTGCAGTGTATAACTAACTCAGACAGAGAGAACAGCTACAACAGCTCTCTGCAGCTGCCGGACGCCACGCTCAACTTCGCCAAGAAACACCCGCTGATGGAGGACAAAGCTCTGGCTCGGCCCCTGCTGCTCACCAAGGGGGTCAACTTCACAAGGCTGGCGGTGGATCGGGTTAGCGCCCTGGACCAGCGGGCGTACAACATGCTCTTCATCGGCACAGGTACAGACTACTTGTGGATTCCTTTTATTGCCGCAACAACGGCGCCATTGCAGTTGAAAGATATTGGCATTGGGATGAGCCAGTCGTGTTCCCGTCAAATCATTTAAGTTTCTTCTCATACTGCTAACATACTTACAAACTGATGACTGATGAAGTGCCTACAGTGTAAAGTGAAATGCTTTAGGTGCAAACAGTTTACACTACAAGATATTTAAGTGAGCACACGTCAATTTTTTTCAGAAAATTCCGTCTTTTCTGGTGACATATAAAAAAAATTTGTGGACAATATAACAATTGCCTCTTACAATACAATGCAGTCTAAGAGAATCAGAATCCAGTTTACTGCAAAGTACGTTTTAACATTTAAGGAATTTGCTTTGGTAAATTGGTGCATAAAAGAAATATAAAAAAAAATAAAAGCCTGCAAGAGTTGCAAAAATCAAGAAACAATAATATGGAAGAAAAATACAATAAGATATGAAAACATAAAAAAATATATATATGCAACAAATATAAATATAGAATAAAATAAAAAATAAAATATAATATATAGATTTTTTTTTTATCTTGTTTTTCTTCTATATTTATGATTCTTGTACATCTTTTTTACACCACACTTGCCAGATTTATGAATAACAATAGGGTTGAATCATCACCTTTATGATACAGTATTCATACATAAATGAAGCCTTACAAGCTAAGCTGGAAGCTGCCTTTTTGTTTTTATTTTGCAGGGTTTTTGTATCAGATTGCATTATACAGTATATGGTGTTCCTGTTACTTTGCCCACCTCCTGTTCTCTTGATGTGGCAGTGAAAATACATCTCTAGTACACAGTCTTTGTTCATATTCCCCCCACTGTGTGTGTGTGCGTGTGTGTTGGGGGGAGATGCACACAGTAGCTTATTTGTTGAAGAGATGAGAGCTTACAGGCTATGGCAGCAGACAGGGACAGGTACTGGCATTAGGTATGGTGGCACAAAACAACGTGCCATCTGGCCGCACTTCGACTGGGTTTCAATTAAGGATTTGATTTGCATGCTGAGATCCATCTTCATGCATCAAAGGAAACATGTACGTATGCGCGACTTAATTAATATCTCCAGTCAGTGGCCATCAGGCCCATATGCAGGTGTCCTGTGTTTGGCACGGATCTGAAATCAGCCGGCCCTCCCGGACCCTTAATCCTGAATAACACAGATCTGCCAGTGGATTCCAGGGAATGTGGATTTGAATGCAGCCCGTCTCATGAATGAAGAGAGACTCGGCTACTTGCGATTCAGATCACTGCAGCGGTAGAGTGACTGTGGCAACACTGACAGTGCGACAACAGCGGACTCAGGGCTTCTCTGCTGGCAAGCGGGGAAGCCAACCCGGACACACCAACGCACACGGGCACACACAGACACACACACACACACGCACACATGGGTGACACGCTCTCACAAATTGATATACACAAACACACCGAGATACACACGCTCACACTTCCTGAGCCAAGTGCAGTCATCCCCGCTTGTCGTGCTTCACGGCACAAACTCAACAGGGCCCTTGGCAGACGTGCGCTCATAGTGCCAATTGGACTGCGGGCTTGATTAGCTATTAGCTGCAGCATAGCGACAGCTGAAGTGAAAAAAGAGAGAGCTTGTCAAAACTGTTTTTTTCTGAGAACCCAGGTTTCAGGATTGAGGGATTATCTGACACCGGTCCCTGACTCCGCGAGAGGCGAGTGTGATGATATGCCTGCTGCTCGCTCTGCCGTATTATGTGTGCGGATGTGTGTGTGTGCGGATGTGTGTGTGTGTGCATGTATTTTCCTCAAGTCTCCCGTTGGCTACCGGGTTAGCGTTTCATATTATCTGTGACAGTCTTTTAATCGAGAGGGCCACACAAGAAAACTCATGTCAGCACGTAACACTGTTCCATACATAGACACACGCACACACACGCACACACACACACACTCTATCAAGGTCACCCCACCAGCTGTGCCTAAAGCGCCTTTCATCACAGGGGATCTAGACTTGTTCACAATGCCCTACATGAAATGAGCACAGGATCTCCTCTTCCTTCTCCTCCAGCATTAGCTCCCCACACTACAAAAAGTCTCCAAATGTCTCTGATAATATTACCTTTACCCAAGGGCTTAAAAGGCCGGCAACAGCGTCTCAACTCTTTCGGGTTCACCTTCAGATAGTTTCTTCCTGAGCTGGACTCAGTCCTGGCAGGAGAAGTTGTTTCCTTTCCCATTTTCTGTCTTTCTCAGTTGCAGTGTAGCATGAAATGTTAGTGCTGCCGGCGTTAAAGTTTCACAAAATTGAAGTTGATGGAACTTGCAGACAACCGGATAACACTGCAGCTGCTTGTATACGTTATCATGTTCGTTATCAGTGTTTCTGAACGGGGGGACGAGTACTCCTATGGGTAATTTGGAGTACTGCAAGGCGTAAGTGGAATTTTTTTTTATCAATGTTAAGAATTAACTAAAATCCCTAAAATAATTATACTAGTACGAGTTCAATAAAAACAATTGAAATGAACCAAATTTTATTTTTAATAGTCGTATTTTCAATGCATTTGTTAACTGCTGTCAACTTCAGCAACAAATGCGATCGTGTAAGAAGTGATACAGCTGAAAACACGGAGAAGGAAGTAAAAAAAGAAAACAAAAACAGAGCCAATACAATGCCATCAGTGTCAGGGACAATATGCTTTAATGGCACCAGCGCACATCCAACCACATCTCAGCACAACAATTTCGTGATGGATTTTAAACATTTGAAAAGTAGCATTTAAGTGATTTTCAGTTACACGGTTCTTGTTTAGTAAATCGGACTCAGATGACGCAGCGCTGTGCTGTGCTGTCCCTCTTTATATAAGCTTTTTTTTTTCTTCTTTTTTGTCTTTGAAAATGTGTGTTTGAAAATATTTCAAAGGGGGTACATTATTGAAAAAAGTTTGAGAACTTTTTCCAGGGGAGAGAGTACTTTCGTCTTGTCTTTAACAGACCTTTTATTATTTATTATTATTCTGAGCATTTTCAGCTTGTGTTTCAATATTTAAATCCATCGTTATATGGCATCAAAGACGTTTGTTGTATATTATAATGTTTCACCATTAATATTTGAATGAACTAGGCAATCACAGGTGTGTGTTTGTTTATGTCATTAATATTTAAGCATAATACTGTGCAGTCACAGGTGTTGTTTGTTTGCAGATCATTAATATTTAAATTGACTGGTATGCAGTCACAGGTGTATGGGCGAATTTATTAAATCAAATATTTATTATTCAGATGAACCGGTGAGCAGTCACAGGTGTGTGTAAATATATTTAAATATCATATCAATGATATCTAAATGAGCTGTTCTGCTGTCAAAGGTGTGTGTTGATTGGGTGTTTTGTATCTCAGCTGACTGATGAATCCTCTTTCCTCTTCCTCTCCCGTGTGCTGCAGCGGAGGGCTGGCTGCAAAGGGTGGTGATCCTGGGCAGCGAGGCCCACGTGATAGAGGAGATCCAGCTGTTTGAGAGCGCCCAGCCGGTGGACAGCCTGACCATCTCACACTCCAAGGTGAGGACGAGAGGAAAGGATATCTCGAGGTTATTCCAAGGGATTACTTTTTCAAAGCGGAATTGCAGCGTTTCTACACACACTTTTATGCAGACGTGAAAAGCAGTAAAATGTCTTTGTCAAGTCTGAGAAAATCTCTTTTTTTTTTTTTTTTTTTTTTCTTTTTATCATTTGAACGTTTGAGCTTCCAGCTGCTCTTACTCACTCGTAGACTCGAGCATAGCTAAGTGCATGTAATCGTCATGGGCTCCTAGATGTATTGTTTTCTGTCAGATAAGAAACCTTAACGGCCTCTCAGGGGGAAAAGTTTCTTTGTTGTTTTGGCACAGCTGGCATGGTTCTGTACTTCCTCTGATCAACTTGAAAGTGAAGTGTTGGGCTTCCATTAGCGTGCTACGCTGTTGCATCTCTTTGTCATTGATACTCAATGATAACAGTACAACTTTGTCGTTCTGCTGATCTGTTAATACCTCTTTTTTTTTTTTTTGACAGACACCTAAAATAACAGAAATACTCACACTGGCTCGGTGCCACTCAGCAGATGTTTTTTATCACTTTTTAACGCTGCTCTTTTCCAGATCAAGTGTGGCCTCATGAATACAAAATCCCTCTTCACAATAGCAGTAATTACAATCCTTTCGCCTCTGCGGGGAATTGAACCTCTGCCCCTGTTGTTTTCTCACTGTCCCTGGCCTGTCAACCGAGCCTGTGTGTTGACACCGGCCGTGTCCCCGCGGCTCTACAATGCCATGTCCGCCGTTTTTGACGGAGCGTTCGCTGCCCTAAAGCCCACTGCTTATCTCATTAATGCTGGCTTAGCCGCGACCAGACATTTTATAACAGCTTTTGCAAAAAGAGCGCAATCCAGATTGGATTGGAAGAGGGTCAGGGGGGTGAATGTTATTGTAATTGAGAGTGATTATCCCATTATCTCCCATAACCCCTAACTGAGTCTTTCTCTCTCTCTCTCTTTCTGTTTATCTTTCTCCTTTTTTCCATCTCTCTCTGGTTTCTGTCTCTGGGTGATGGCTGGCTCTGTTCTTTGTCTTCTTCTTCTTCTCTCTCTGTTTGTCTGTAGAAGTACTTGTACATCGGCTCTCGCTCGGAGGTTCTCCAGCTGCCCTTGGCCAACTGCAGCCGCTATCATTCTCAGCCAGACTGTCTGCTCGCCCGGGATCCCTACTGCGCTTGGGACAGCGAGGGTCGGGCCTGCGTCCGCATCGACCTCCACCGCGGGTGAGCTGAGCACCTATATGCACCCATGCATTTATACTATAGACTACATATAAATAAAATAAAAGGCTTGGTATTGATATTTTGTAAAAGCCCTTGAAACAGTGTTTAAATATTATATAACTCTATATTGACTAATAGTAAGACTAAAAGTCTTTCAGCTGGATGTAAGCGCCACTCACAGAAGAGTGAAGCAGCTTTCATTGCAGGTTTCTTTTTCAGACTTTCCCCCTGAAGCTGTTGAGTAAAATCCTACTGCGTTACATGATGTGATTTCCCTTGTGGAAAAAACATATCCATAAAAACTATATTGACAAGTTGTGGTCAGTGCTGGGTAACATTCACAATATCTATGTTGTAATAAAAGACTTATAATAATAATAATAATACTGTATTTGTCTATTTAAGGACATTGGCGGCGTATCTGTAGCTAAAATATAATCTTGCAAAAGTTCGTTTTGAGGCGTTTTCGATACACATCAGATTGCACGTACACATACTGGATCCAGTATTGTCTGTAGTTCTCGGTGTGATCAATATTAATCTTCCGCTCTGCTCTCTGCCCTTTCCCCTCCAGGTCCACCTCATCCCTGTCACAGGACCTCATGCTGGAAAGGTTCAGCCGGGGAAAAGCCAAGTTTGATAAGCCCGTGTCCATCCCCAGCCCTGGTGAGTAAGGGGCTACACCTCCGTAGTGGCCCCTTGTGGGAAATGACTGTCAATGCAGGAGCTGAACTAGACTGAAAAAAGCTTGGATGTGAAAAAAAACTTAATTTTCATAGAAAAACTTTGAAGTAATAAAATTAAAAAATAATAATAATTTCATGAAAAAAGGTTGGATATGAAAAAAAACTAAATTTTCTCGAAAAAAGCTTGGATGTCAAAATACTTAATTTTCACGGAAAAAGCTTTAAGGAGAAAAAAAAACTTAATTTTCATGAAAAAAGCTTGGATGTCAAAAGCCTTAATTTACATGGGAAAAAAATGTAATTAAAAAAAAGCTTGGATGAGAAAAAATACAAAAAAATTTTCATGAAAAAAGCTTGGATCTGAAAAGAAAAAAAAAAAAAACTTAATTTTCCTGGAAAAATAAATTTATTTTAAAAAAAAACATAATTTTCATGAAAAAAGCTTGGATGTGAAAAGAAAACTTAATTTTCATGAAAAAAAATGTATGAAAAAAGCGTGGATGTGAAAAAAAAATTAAAAAACCTTGATTTTCCTGGAAAGATTTATTTATTTATAAAAAAACGTAATTTTCATGAAAAAAGCTTGGATGTCAAAAAATACTTAATTAATCATAAGTAAGTTGCGGCTCTGTTCGCTCGGACATAAACTCAGTCATAAATGTAGTCTACGTTTCATATGATGTGTAAAATCTCTCAGCATTTACCGTTTAGATCACATATGAATTAAATGCTTGTAGAACCCGTAGTTGTATTTGTGTTGTTGATTTAATATGTGAACAAGCGATGTAGAGAAGGTCACATGAATTTCAATATTCGCCTGTAATTTGTAATATACTGTTGAGTGGTAAGCAGGCCCATTGTTTCTGGATATTTGGGGAGTTAGGTGGTCCTTGAGTGTTTTTTTATTGGTTAAGTGGTGGCTTCTTTCTACTCTACCTCCGCAAACTCTCCTGCTTTTCCTCTGCAGAGCACTCTCGTCTGAGGAACGTAACAGTGGTGGTGGGGTCTGATATGGTGCTGCCTTGCCACCTGGTCTCCAACCTGGCTCAGCCCTTCTGGGTTCTCAACGAACGTGAGCTCCAGCTGGGTGACCCCGAGGCAGGAGGGCCACGCTTTGACCGGACCCTCAAGGCCCTCGTTGTCCCCGAAGCGGGCCAGATGCAAGCGGGCCGCTACGTCTGCTACTCTGAAGAGCAGGGCGTCAAGTTTCAGACAGAACGCTACCAGGTGGCCGTAGTAGCCAGCGCTCCGGTCTTCATGGAGGCCCGGGCTCCAGACAGCAGCATGGGGCTCTTCTGGGTGCTGGTCATCACCCTCGGTGCGGCGTGCCTGCTGCTCCTTGTAGCGTCTCTTTACCTGCGCAGGAGGCTGAAGCTGGCACTGGGAAAAGGAGCTGACATGAAGCCTCTTGAGAGCACCTTGGTTTACCCCATCACCCTGCCCAAGGAGCCACCCACCTTTGTGCCCAGCAAGATGCCCAGCGACGAGGACCGCTTCTGGGAGACGGGCGCCAACTACTACTACTCAGACGGCTCGCTGAAGATCGTTCCCGGTCACGCCCTGGGGCCCAGCAGCGTCAGCAGCACGGCGTCACCAAGCGCCATTCCCGGCCAGCCCATCCACTCCCCAAGCCGTCTCAGCCTCACCAACATTCGAGGCTCAGGTAGCAATGGCTACATCCGCCTCAACCTGAGCACAGCAGGGGAGGAGAGGGCTAGCGGGGCTGGCGCTGGGGGCGGCGGGCTGGGAGGCCTGGGCATGGGCGGGAACGACTACTCCAGCCCCTTCAAAGAAGAGCTGAGACGCACTCTGCAGCAGAGAAGCGTGCTGCCCGACGCGAACCCTGAGGAGTCGTCCGTCTAGGCCTGTCCTCCTCCGTCTCCATTCCCTAAGTTGGAAAAACAAAACAACCAACCTACCTCCCTCCTTTTGAGGACGCCGGCTCTCTCTCTCTTTCAGTGACACGCTGTCAATTCCCCATGCTCTCGCTCTCTGCCAATGCCTGTTTGGCTCACTGTTGACATTTATAGCACACAGCATGTTAAATATACACACTCATACACTGTGTTCGCCAACATGCACTCCTATAATTATTATGTTCCGGGCAACATGCAGTCACGGTTGTGGCTTTTTCTGCTTCAACTGTGCAGTCGCCACTTGTGTAAATTGTGTATTTAAAAAGGCTGAACGCAGAGGAGAACACCTCAAGCATGGAAATCAAACAAATGGCGTTACATGTTTTCTGAAGGGCACATTTCTTTTACGTTGAGTGGACCAAGAGGCTTTTAGCCCCTGAGCTGAAACCAGTTGACGAACGCCGAGTGCAACTGACTGGAAATATTGAACTGATACGCTGTCCTTCTGTTCCTTTGAGACTTTTTCAGCTTACTGCACTTAAAAACTGGAAGCGTGTCTTCCCCTTTTTGTATTTGTGAGCCAAGAGTGTGAGAGCAGTATAAAAAGACTAATTAATCTCGAAGCAAGACGACAATCACGTCCCCCGTAGCAGGCGCTCTGCGAGGGACAGAGAGAAGAGGAGAGAGAGTGAGAGACAAAGAGAGAGGAAATTAAATGGAAAATGAAGTGAATCGGAGTGAAAGACGCAAGGGGGGTTTTGAATGAAGGACAATCTCTCAAGACTTTCTCTGCTCAATTTGTATTTTTTTTTTTTTTTCCCCCCACGTTGTATTTACCCTTCGGAGAAAGTCCTCGATCCCTTCCACTTTCATTTGTTGTGATGGTTGGTTTGAATTAAGACATTTCTTGTTGTTCTTTTTCTATGTCTTACCGACTACAGCCGTGTTCAAACGGTTATCAAGTGACTAATGGCGCCCCTCTGTGAATGACAATGTGAGGCCAAGCGCTCACATTCCTCGCTCAGCCCAGCACGGTGACCTTCAAATGCACCTTCCAGTCCAATACACTACAAGTGCACTCCAAATAACATTTATTAGAGTCAAAGTGTGTAACAGATATGTTTTGGCTGAGCCCGTTTGGACGATTGTTCATCTCTGTAGAAGGAAAAGGTTATTTGCATTCAGCTCTTAGCAGCGGAACAATAACTGCACACTTAATTCCAAATTGAAGCTGACGTGAAGACATTAGGCTTGGAGAATGTAGTTGAACCCTCACTGTTGCGACCGCTGTGGATGTCTCAATAAGTGCTTTATATCTTATGTCTATGGTGAGGCGGTAACTTGCACTGGCAAGAAGAAAACTACTCCTCCCACACACACACACACACACACACACACCCTTACACCCTTTTAGTCCTTTGAATGCCAACCATCCTGGACCACAGTGTGTCTGTGACGCACCCTTAAACCCCATGAAACCCCTCCCTCTTACCGATGCCCAGAGACTGACCCGGGGCTACTGTGGACTAAAACACACCAACACAAAAAGAACACACACACAGTGTTGATTGAAGAATGGATGGACAGACAGACAGACAGACAGACAGACAGATTGCTGCCGTGCTGACAAACTGCTGGCTCCAGGCGGGAAGCAGCCGTGAACCAGTAAAAGGTATTGTTCCACGTAATTAAATTCATGCAAACAGATTTAAGCAAAGTCCTAACCTTTAACGATTTCCAATTTAGCTTTATGGCTGCTCAGTGTAGTGTTTAGAATTATTTAGTTTCCTAGTGCAGTGCATGTTCGGCCTGTAGCCTGGCCTCCGGTGTCGCTTCTCGCAGCTTTCTCGAGAGCCGCTCATACAAACGACTTCACACTTAACACTGCACTATCATTGGCTCAGCCACACACCCACCAACTGTGGGGTCAAACGGATATCGGATGAATGGTGGTTGAGAAAGTTAACAATAAATATGTCCCGTAGATCTCCGGTCCCTCTTTCTTTATCTGTTCTTGAACTCTTGAACTGTACTGTAGCGAGCGACGGTGAGCGAGATGTACGCGACAGTGTAACAGTTAATAGGGGTCCCGTCTCAATAGACTGCACAGTGTGTACATAACACACCACCAATAAATGTGTCCCGTAGATCTCAAGAGCTCCCACTTGACACTGTGCTTCCTCGGGTCCTCAGCATATGCTATTATGCTACTTTGTACTTCTACTCCACTACAATTCTGAAGCAAATAGTGTATTGTACTTGTACAAAATATACATCAACTAATGAATTATGATGTGCTATTATTGATTAAGATACCTGGCAGCATAAAAAGCCACCTTTACCAGCTACACATTAAGTAAGTAAAAAAATCTAAGTATGTGGAAAACAGCTAGCGTGGCTTTCCAAATAATTTTTTTTTAAAAAAGCTTGCTCAACACACTATATCTTGTTTGTTTAATTTGTACAAAAATTGAAGTTAGTTGTAAATCCCACAAAGTCACTGCTGCTAGAAACATTTTTTTTCTGGCATATAACCCCCATGTGAAACTGCAATTTGTTGTTTTTACACTTTTTGTAGGGATTAAAAAAAGCATTTTGCCGTATTCTTCCACCGCACAGAGGCAAGCTAGCTGCTTCCCACTGT
The DNA here is from genome assembly GCA_943593645.1 of Bovichtus variegatus. Lineage (NCBI taxonomy): Eukaryota > Metazoa > Chordata > Actinopteri > Perciformes > Bovichtidae > Bovichtus > Bovichtus variegatus. Next base: position 8,653,124 of record CALSCE010010657.1, on the reverse strand, counting down.
TGTCAGTCTTTGTGCTAAGCTAAGCTAACTGCCTCCTGGCTCCAGCTCAATATTTAGCCGACAGAGGTGCGAGAGGTATCTTCTCATATAACTCAAAAACAAAAAGCAAAAACGTGCACTTCCCAAAATGTCAAAAATTAATTTAAATGATCAGACAATACAGATTATAATGGATGGATGAATGTTAGAAGATTGATCTTCAAATCAGAAAGTATTTATGAAGCTCAACGACGTATCCTTAAGCCAATGTTAGCATTTAGCACAAAGCACATCTGTGCCTTGTGCAGTCTCACAGAGCTGCTAGCATGGCTGCAGACTCCATTCTTGTTGCATCATGTGTTCTGCAGCCTTTGACCAGTCTCCTTCTCATCAAAAGCTGTCCTTGTGCACACTTTTATTTAAGTCTCAAGGGGACAGGTGCATCAGAGAAAACTACTTTCATGGCAAAAGATAAGAAAAGGACCTGTACTGCCCGAAGCCTGAAACTTGCGACTGGAAGATTCCATAAACGAGAAAATGTTTCAATCTGACAAGGATCAAAATAAGTTGACCTCAGGAAGGTCTTTGTCGGACTGAAATGTCTGTTTGATAACAATGTTACTGCACGGGACCTTTTCATGCCAATCTCCTACTCCAAACTAAAAATTATTCATCTTACAGTTGCTGCAAATTCTCATATACCCTCATATATTATTTGTATGACTCAGTGTGGTATCATGAAGTGTTAGCATGACGTGTCAGAATAAATTACCTAACTCCAATCTGCCCAGAAAGTGATGGTGTATAGCCTACTTTCTGATCTAATTTCATGGCAACTTTGAATCACAGTGAACACAACATGTGCTTTTGCTCGTACTAACTTTACATCATTTCGTCCTCTTTCTGTGCTTTGTCCATCAGGGGTGGCTTTCGTTTTTTGGGACGTGTCTGTCGGGACCAGAGGAGCCCAGCAAGAAGGAAGGGGAGGACAAAAACACCTTTGTTTCTCTTTCTCCCCCACTGTGTACAGAGCGCTGAGAGAGATGTAGAATATCAAAATGAAACCAAGGTTGAAGAGGTACTCAGCCATCAGCACTCCATCCTAGTGTTGCATGATCCTCTGCAAGTGGACTGTACATCTTTGATATGATCATTCTTGTACAAGTGCATCATTTTGAACGACCATTTTTTTGGACTTTTACAGACACTGACATTGTGGAACGATAATGCTCTCTTCGAAAGAAAAAAAAAAAAGAAATATGTCTGATTTTATGGTTCCAGGGTTGTACAGGAATTCATGGCTGCATTTCAACATGTTTACTTTTTTCTGTGCCTCTTCACCTTTTGGATAAGCCAAAGTAGACTGCAGTTGCTTTTGTTCTTGTTGAAACACTTACATTTATTTTTCATTTGATTCCAGATCGATATTTAAAGGGCCAGTGTGTCGGATTTAGTGAAAAGAAAAACCTACGGTGGCCTTCAGGTGCATTCGCGCCACCAAATTCAAGCTAACAATTCAACGTAAAACGCGAAGCCCTCTCGAGAAACAGTGTTTGGTTTGTCCAGTTTGGGCTCCTGTTGAAACATGAAGGTGCAACATGGCGGGCTATGTATGTAGATACAAAGGGCTCATTCTAAGGGCTCAATCTACACTAATGAAAACATAATAATTAATATTAGATTCCATTTCCCACCTTTAGATCCGCCTAAAATCCTACGCACTGGTCCTTTAAGTCTCAGCAATCCGTCCACTGAGCTGACATCTGCAAACCTTTTCTTCATGTTTCATCTCCGGCTAATGGACTTCCTGTTTACTTCCTGTTTATATTTCAAGTAGTGACCTGCTGGACACACATTTTGAACCTCTTACTTTATGAACATCTGAGTAATGTACCAAAACTTCAACCCTTATTTAATTTGTCAGCCCCTAAAAACCAAAAATGTATCTGTTGATTTAAAGCAGATCAGTGATAGAATGTGCCCACTTTATATTTCTTACATCCCCTGAAGCGGATAGCTGAAACATATTAGCTCCTTACACTGGTACTTGGTTACGTCTTAATATATTTCCCTTTTACAATCAGGCATTTTATTTAAAATAACATGTTGCAAAAACTAAAAATATAAAGGCATACAGGTCTCAAGCTTGAAAAAAAAATGCATGTGTAAAGTACTTTATGTGCATTTCTTCAGTTTTACGCATTTGTTTGCTCATAATATTTTCTCTCACACGAGGCTTTAAGTTCTGCTGTTTTCTTATTATTTGTATTATACTATTATCACCCCGAGTTCATTTTGCCCCATTTTTGCTTGTCTGTTATTGATCTTTTATGTTTGTTTTTAAAATATGTTAAGTAACTTATTTCACTTGTACAAACGTGTTGATATTTATTATCATTGTACATATGTCCCTTATTTTTTATATGTGTATATATACACAAATAAAAATAGAGATATACTTGACGTGTGTGATTGTGTTTGTTAAAGGGGAAGTACACATAAAGGTCAGTATACTAGTTGCTGATATTTATTTATTGTCATAATAACCGACAAACTAGCAGCTATAGGCTCACTCCATAAGACACAAGCAAGCAGAGAGAAATTATAATAAAAATACAAAACAAAACAAAGAAAAGAGACCAAGACTAAATATCAACACTTCCACATTTTAATTTAAAAAAAGACACACTACAGGTGAATAGGGTAAAAATTTAACTGATAGACATGGCCATGAAACTTCCCCGGTTGATTACTTAGATTAAGACAATTATTTTTTGAATTACAAGTTTGCTGAAATTTCATGTTTAAAAATGCAAATGAGGCATTATTTTACTAAATTGTTGCTAATCTGCATACTTCTCTGGAACACTAATGTGAACATTAGATAAAGCAGGTTCATGGTTCTTGTTTCATTTTGTTGACATATTAGAGTCAAAGGTTTTTACAGAGAGGATTTTGGATTTCTCTTTGTATCACTCCATAAATCAGGAAATACTGATTGCAGCCATAATAAAATCCATTTTCGCCATGTTTTTAGTAATAAACAGCTCAATAAATCAGGCTCTGAATGAGATGTGAACACACCCCTCTGTAAAAAGCTTCAGAATATAGAGAGGAATGAAAGTGGAAAGTTTGGTGTATGTAAGAGCTACTGAAGTGGAGATTTCTGCCTCAGAGTCAGAGAAAAACCTCCTTTAGAGAAAACCTCCTTTAAAGATATGGATTGTAAAATTCATACATTTTGTACACACTACAGGTAAATAGGGTCAAAAATGTAACTAGTAGATATCAGCATGAAACTTCCCCAGTTCATTACTCACATTAACACAATTACTTTTTATATTACAAGTTTTCTGAAATGTTATGTTTAAATATGCAAATGAGGCATTATGTAATGTAAGTTTTGGTGAATTTAGGAGAAATCTACAGACCCAAACAGACAAAGTGAGTAAAATAAACTCCTGGATGTGGATTTTTCATATTTTCTTTCCACTAGTCTGAAAGCCAAAACTCTCAAAACAGGCTTTTGCCTGTATCTCACGTTAAAGAAACTTTTAAAAGCCTGTGTAGAAACGTCATAACTCAGAACCCAAACTTTTAGCAGGATGATTATTAAATAAACAGGTGGAGTCTGACACACGTTGTAGTTAAGTCTCCACGTATCCTTCTCTTGGTTATTCTTATATCTCAGAATAAGATCTTTCACATTGTAAACATCTGATTGTGCACACTAACTAATACCCACGCAGGGTTATTTCACCTGTGAACGTGTAGAGTTGTTTCATTTCCCCAGCCGGTGCTGCACAAGAACAACGACAGTCAAGCTTTCATCGACTTGCACAGCCTTGCCTGGTGTTAACAGAAGAAGCGCCATGCTTCATGTGGTCGACGGTCCCAGCTGTGGAAAGACGCTCACAGTTGCATCTGATCTCAGTGTACTCAGCTGCGGCACAGACTCCAAACCCTCACAAAAGAAGGAACTGCGTGTGTGTGTGTGGGTAGGCTTTACTGAGCTTTCCAAGACTAGACCACAGTTCATCCACCTGCTTGGGCTTATTGATTTTTGTTGAGTATGCTGTAAGTTATGTCAAACTACTGTAGGGCCGAGACAATATATCGATATCGGGATATGAGACCAGATATGGTCTTAGATTTTAGATGCAGTAATATGGCATACGTTGCATTACAGTAAGGTGATGTAATTCTCTGAACATACCGGACTACATATATCTCTTCTATTATTTGCCTTTACCCACTTAGTCATTATATCCACATTATTGTTGATAACTTATCAACGATCCCGCTGTCTAAATATCTTTGTAAAAACACCAATGGACAATGCTACAATATCATCGCAATGTTGATATTGAGGTATTTTAACCAAAATATCTCCATATTGCCCAGTCATAAACTATTGCATACCACATGACAATATGATCATTTATAGTTTCATTTGTGGTACATTATCAATACGTGCCAATAATTTTGGTTTATGTTATTAGTATTAGTTTAGCTTATTCACTTTTTTTTTAAATTTCCATAACTTCAGCATTGAAAAAACGCAAAGAACAGAAAGGTAATGGACACAAAGTACTATGTTTCTCTGCTCTGGTTTCCCAAAACATTCCAGTTACTTATTAAAGAAAATAAGTACAATACAGTATGTCACACTATATAGCCTCCAACAAGAAAATGCTGATAGCTACCTGTCTGGCTGACAGATTGGGGGAGTTTTAACTTTGAGCATCAGGTCAGCCATGAGCCAACAGACTGAGACAAGGATGCACTCGAGCTCCAGCTGTTTGCTTTCAAGACAGCCAACAGCAGATGGGGCTCTATACAGTCAAGGGAGCAGGTTCCAGTCCAGCTGGATCACTGGGAAAAAATATTTTCTAATTTACCCCAAAACATCAAAATGATTGATTTTGCTCGCATTTTTCTAACATGCATCTGGGCTATGGATATATGTTTGCTCAGTTTTAATTTCAATTAATGGGTAACAAGTGCACATTAACAAAATCAAGGCTGTTGTTGTTTGGTTTATTTAGTTTGGTTGTTTTTGTCCACATCACATTTATTTGATTTGTAATCTTATAATCATGTTCAATTGCAAGAACATAGTATATGCTAAAGTATTTCAATTAGAAAATCAAACATCCATCTATATATCTATCTTTATGCATGATTGCCATGAGTGTAGCAAAAGCAATATTGCTAAATGGTAAAGTAATATTGACGTTAAAAAGAGAAAGGTACAATTCATAAGATCAAATAAATAATAGAAAACATAATACACACTTGAACTGTGTGTGTGTGTGTGTGTGTGTGTGTGTCTGTGTGTGTGTGTGTGTCTGTGTGCGTGTGCGTGGTTGTCCTGCGTTGACTTTTGGATGTCACGTGGTATCTAGTCTGGCATTTCTATTGGCCAATTCATATTAAATGAGTTCCGGTGCCTTTCAAGCCGTTAAGAAATATGGAAGTTAGTTCCTCCGAACGATAAAGTTCCTCAGATAGTATCGTCATTGTTTTTAAAAATGCGCGTAGTCGTTTATATTTTACATTTGTAAACAAGGACACATAATACACAGCGTGTTTTTTAAGTTTTAAAAGTGTTTGTTTACAAGCGTTCATGACTTCTTCGCGGACGGATCCGTACGCAGCCGCTCGCTCTGGCGTGGAGCGAGATTTGAATGTTTGAATCGCTCCCTGATCCCTTTTTTGTCGTTTGTGTTGAGATGTTAGTGCCTTTTTTATGACACAATAGTCAATACATGTGTTTTTATTTTATTTTAATATTCAAACAGGAGACACCCCTATTATTTGCCAGGTAAGCGTGTTATGTGCTGTCACATCTTCGACACTACTTACAGTTAGCTAACTGAAGAGAGGGTCACAAACTAGCATTAGCTAAACAACAATTAGCATTAGTGTTAATTTTCCGAGATAGTCTGCTATAAAAACGTTACGTCCCCGGCAGAAGTCTACTGTAGTTGTTAAACTGTTGTTAAACCGTACGATTCATTTCATATCCATTAAATAAGCGCATTTATTATGAAGCACATGCGGGAAATGTTGCCTAATGGTAACTGAGTGTTAGCATGTTTTGCTAATGTTGGTACTTTGGTTTTCAGCTGACTCTATACGTTTCCTGCTAAAGTTAGTGGAACATTACCTTTTGCAACGTTATAGACTATGAAGCTATGTTATTGTCAGCTGTCATGAGCCTGATTGGAACAAAACTATTAAGGAAATACAGATGAATTACTAGCCCCCTGTTGTCATGCATTTTAAGTTTACCCATGAAACTACTATTGACAATCTATGTGCTCTTGTGGTTCCGCTGTTCTTGAATTATGAGATGTAATTGGGTTGTATTCAAATTGTCTATGCAGATGGCTACCGTGGAGATGAACACTTCTAGCACTGAAGGAGATCAGAAGGAGAACATGTTGTCCCCCTCAGAAGAGGACTCCCTTCCAGTTTTAAATGACACCACAGCCCCCATGAATTTCTCCGACCTCACACCTTGTCAGTTTGGCATCTCTGTCCAGAGTTTTACTCCAGCATCAGTATCTAACCACAAAGGTGAGAGTACAGGTTTTTCTTTGATGTTTAATTGCTGTTGCATTTACATTGCCTTCCATAGAGAGACGTGTTTACTTTATATGCAATCTGCCTATGAGAAATGCACTAAGTCCGAATGTACTATAGGATGTATCATATTCTGTAATATTGGGAAAATAAACATGACTTTAAAGCATACTGTATATGTGACCAAAGCACTCTTCAGCACCACTGATGCAATAAATCAGAGGCAAAAAACATCAAGGGGAATTTTGTATTTCCCATATATGGCCCCAATCGATTGTTACTGAAGTGTCATTCTTTCCCCTCTTGCTCTAGATAAGTCTCGTCTTGCGCAAATGAAAGCAAGGCGAAGGTCCAACATTGGTGTCCGAGGGTCCCCAGAGACAAACTCCCTCATCCGCTTCATTGCACAACAGAGGATGAAGACTCCACCAATCTCCCAAACTCCAGAGGTCAGATCTTTTTCAGGATACATTTGATACATCTTGCACTCCTGTCACATCATAGTGGAGTGTGAGGCAGTGTTCAGATTTCAGTCTGTCTTTTGGTTGGCTCTGTGATCAAATATTGAAACTGACATATATTACTGATTCTGTATGTGACTGTATGATACTTTCTATTCTGTTTTTCTACATCAGAGGCATACAAAAACTGCCATTAATTCCACAACTGCTAATAGTTGTACATGCATGGCAGTGTTGCACATCTACAGTAAATATTCACATACTGTATGTCACAGAACCTGTTCTAGCCAATTCACTCCAGCTTCCAAAGGTGAATGCAGATGAGTTGCGATCGGATTAGCCCAAATCACACATTCATTTTGCATTGGCATACAGTCAGATTCGTGCTCGCCCTAGGTTGACAGCTACTAGTTTAATGCAGCAAATGAACAGAGCACAAAAAGGATGGAGCTCCTGCTGTGGCAGTGCCGTTTCAATGACAGAATGACTTCTAGCAAATGCTGGAAAATATAGCAATATTATGTACATGGGTTTGATGCTGTGGCACTGAAATGTGAATGTATATTAATATAAGTGGATAACTTAAATTTACACGCATAAGTTTTCACAATCCATTCATGTACATAGTGCACACAGCTGTTGATACACGCATTTTTAATTAATGTAATGGAATCAAAAGAAAACGATTTAAAGCATAACAAAACACCCAGTTAGTAAATATCAAACAATACAAAGTAGAATGCTACGCATGCCTTGACGTGGACTGATATCAAATTATATAAGCTGATATATCAGTAAAGCCGGGTTTATCGGAGACAATGTTTGATCACTTTCCGAGTTACCAATTTAAAAGAGCCCGTGTCTTGGTGGAGATAGTTTCGGTAGATTACATTTTTTTATCTCGTATGATCGTTGTGGAACCAGATATTATAATTAATACAATAGTGAATAGAATACTATTACTCAATGAAAAGAAAGCTGGGGCCTCCCTGGGTTCTCTGTAATTGAAATACTGGTGTTATGGAACACACAGCATGGCTCAAATGTATTGTCTCCACAAACGAGCCTCCTGACAAGATCAATGTGGAGGGAAAGGTCAAACCATGTGAAAGTGTTATAATGCTTAAAGCCATGTTGAAAACATTAACATAGCACGATACATTATATATAACATTATAAAGTAACTGCTGATAAAGAACTCATTAAATGAATACTGCACCCAATATTTAATAATCCTATAGAACTGGGAGGTTGATATTAAAAGTTATTGGTTTTCCTTCATGGCATATAAAGCATAATAACACCCATTGACTCATTTCAAATCCCTTCTGCACCATAATCCACTTCTCTGCTTTCCATATTGTCAGTGTGTCCCAACCCAGAATATGTTCAGTCGTTTAAAAGATCTTTAGGTTGAACTAACAATAGACCTCTGAGTCTAACTTATTAATGTTTTCTGATGCTGTTAATGATTTGTTTACATCAGCATATGTTCTCCAGTTATGATCAGTTGAGACACACACGGTGCTTTTTAGTTCTGCATATCATATGGATTACCTGGAGTCTATATGACGAAGCAATTTAGGATTAAGCTTTTCTATACACAGCTTCCATACAGTTTGTATTAAGCTCACTCATTGCTCATGTTTCTGACCAATGAAGGACAGGAGGTGGGCACTAACAAGCAAATGTCTGCTCACAAACACACATGGCTTGTGCTAAGAATTCAAATGATGGCTATGCATTGAGCCATATTTATGTAAACTATGCACGTTTGGAACACAGTGAGCATAAAATGGACAGCGGAGAAATGCATTATGTAGAAGAGGTGGTTTAAGAAGTTTCTTTGGGCTTTTGGCACTTTTTTTCAACTGGGAAAACTACCAATTCTCAAGTCTGCAGGTGGTGAGTGATATTAAAGGGATCAGTTTTAGGTAAAATGTCGCTTGAAGGAAAGTATTCTTTAACTATCGTGTAATCGTAAATGACAGAATATTCTGAAGCATGAGACTAACTGTAAGACTATGCACAGCTCAGTAAACTTGTAAGTAATATTCCTAGATTTTGTGTGTAGAAGGAGCATGTGATAGATGTGCTGCCTCTCAGTAATACCACTTCTGTGATTTCAGAAGTCTATGACCTGTCAGACTGCATCACTGAGCAGATATGTTTGTTGTTTCAACTCTCAGCTTGTCAGAAGTAGCCCGTTACTTCCCCGGGTCGCCTCCACGCTGAGGCAGAAGATGGCCTCCTTCCAGAGCCTGATGGATGTGGAGGAGAGTGAGGTCTGTGATCCGATGCCAAGGCAGGACAGCAACACTGGAGGATGCATCAAGACAAGAGATTATCTGTCTGGTGAGGCTGCCTCTTCGCCACAGGATTAATAGTTTCATTTCTCAACAAGGATCTATGCCAGTAGGATTTCTTTATGATGTCTGGAGGCACTGTTCAAAAGCAGTGGATTAATGCACAGCACAGTATAAGCCTGACTCTGACAACATCTTGCAGCAGACACTTCTTCTGAGTTTGGTCAGCTTCTTAAATGGGCCAGTATCTGAGCTGTTTGTTGCTGAATTGAGACTTTATCTCCATTCCTTTGATCAAGTTGTTTTGCAAGCTGTATTTTTTTTACGATATGTTTATTTGATATGTACTGTTTTATCTCTAACAGAGGTGTCCCAAAGTCCCATTTGTTTTTTGCATGTTTATATAACGTGTCTTTTTGATCGATGTTTTTTAAAATCCCTCTCAGATGGGAACAGCCATTATGGAGGGAAGGAGAACCACCCACCAATGATGACACCCATACCCAGCAAGAGGAGGCGCCTGGGCCCCCTAGAAGGCTGTGAGGTGGAGATTAGAGATGCCTGCGCTCCTATCCTCCCCTTCAGTTTGAAGGAAGAAGAGGTACACTCACTCTGACTATGTACTTACTTGACTGCTATAAATAATTTACCTAAAAGGTTTTCCCTCTCTGTATTTTTAACTGAATGGTAGATTTCAGTGCTGCACAGAACTTTTTAAATACAAGCTTACCAAAAAAGTGAAAAACAAGAACTCTCAAGCAAACCAAGTTTGATATAAGTGCAGGGTTTTGAGGTTTATTTATTTATCATTGAATCTTTTTGTCTTTTGTTTTGTGTTTTAACTCGGAGCTTCTACTTGTATTCTGTAAAGTGCAATATCAAGTTGTCTGTATCCTTCTAAGCACTAGAACAGCAATTTGGTAAATTTCCATTTTCTGTGTCCACGGTTGTAGTGTTCTTGCTGCTGTGCTGCTGTGTAGCAGAATAAAACCGTGAGATTCTCTATTCATATCCACAGGAGGAAGAAGCACCAGGGACGCTGCCATCCAGGGACGCTGTGCAAGAGGCCCACGCTGTGCTTATATCCCCAAAGCTTCACATTGACTTTGAGCTCCAAGCCTGTTCCCGTGCTCAGAACCAACAGGTTAGGTCTTAATCCAGACTGCAACACACACGCACGCACACATGCATGCACACAAAAGCCAGGCGGGAATCACAGAGAAATGAATGAAGACTTTTGTGATTCTGCTCACATGGCTTGCTCTTGTGATGAAGCCATTTAATTTACAGAATGACATCACCATTCACTTGGGGGGGGGGGGGCAAAACCAATAAAGAGGTGTTGTGTCAGGGTTCCCTATATATTGATTTATTTGTGGCGGCCTGCAAAAATATCAACTTTGACCACCAGGGTCTGAAATTACTATTACTATAATTATTAATTTTGTTTGTCTGCCACTTCTGACATCTATGTAAAACACTTTGTAAAATATTGTAAAATACATCATGTGATATATATATATTGTGTAACCTAAAGCTCTGACAATTTTTTAACTGGTAATTGCTTTAAAATATAATTAATATAATAAAACTGTATTGCCACCTGCCCTGTATTTGGCAGGTGGCAGTTGCTAATTTCATTCCCTGTTGACCGCCACATTGATTTTCTATTTAATTTTTATTATTTAAAACGGCTAGAGTCTTATTTCATTGTTCAGCAGCTCAGCACCTCTCTCACAAACACACTGACTACGGACGACATTACAACCAGATTCAAGCTGGGCTTTCTCAAACCGCCAAAGGGAAGTGACTTGTGTGATATTGGTGAGGTTAACTAACCACGCACACAATTTTCTGAATGAAACGCATAATGGCCTTTGCCCACAGGCTCAGTATAGCACACTTCCGTCACAACACGGTTACAAGCAGTAATTATATGCTTCTCAGCTGCAGCCACACAACAGGTGATAACAAGGCAGACCTACAATATTGTGACGATCTCCTCCCCCAACAAAGTGCTGTCTTTCCCTAAAAGGCTCAGGATGTCTGGTCATGCAGGCAACATTTTTAGAAATGTTACCAATGTTAGTTTTAAGTACTCTGGTTTGGAGTGTTTTTTCCCCACTCCTACATTCATGTTCTAACTTTAATGTAAGCTATAACACCCCTCAGTTTTCTGATTTGCCTTTCTACAGCTTTATTGGAGCTATATTTAAACTACTGCTAACTGAGCATTTGCGGCTCCTTCTGCCCCACACTTAAAACAGGTGAACCACGGGGAGGCTTTTTGTCAGCTAGCAGCTATAGGAAATGCAGTTTTTGTCCCTGAGGTCTGTTGCTGACAGCTGTTGTTTAAAAAAATTGGTTTACTCAACAAGATTTGTCAACATGTGTTTGTTGGTGGATCAGTTTTAAATAAATAATAATATAAATCTAGTAAAGAAATATAAGGGAATCCTACAGTGAGCTGATTAGATACATGTACACTTGTATCTGCGCACAGTTTGTCACCAGAGAGGTGTTTTCACATTCCTCTGCTAAAGGGGAGATGTCTGTGCACTTCCCTAAACTCTGACATCCAAACGTACCCCGAGCGAGCCACATTTGGTATGTCACAAATTCCAAACAGCCAATTGCCATCTAATGCCCGCAAAAATCCCTGAAACCTCCAGCGCAGAACGCACTTGTCCATACAGAGCGTGAGAGTTTGCATTAGCTTAGTGAAAGTTTAGACAGAAAACATGGTAGAGTGGGCAGCTTAGAGATGTAAACCGGATCCTGGAGCTTCCTTCCATATTGACCAAATAATCCATTAGATAATATTGTATGTTTAACAACCACTAACGCTGTGTAAGCCACTGCCGGTTGCAAGCTAACAAATAACATAAACAACTACAAGATGCTAACTACACTTACCGATCCGATACAACTGCTAGTTGCCAATTTTGTTGCATAACAGATCATCTCCGTTGTTTCCTCTAATGGAGAAAATAGACCAGACGCCAAAGATTCACCGCTCTGGAGCTGCGGCGCCATCATATGCACTGGTCAACCTAGCGAGAGCAGCGGTGGGCGAGGCCAGATCCAGAATTTCTCAATGAGGGAGAAAGAGTAGATGTGTTTCCAGACCCTTCTTTACAATTATTTATTTATTTTAGTTGGAAACCGATTATAAACAAAAATATTAAGCATATCAGTGTATTTCTACATACTTTAAAATGCGTCTGGAGGGAGACTTTACCAAGATGTTCTGTGAAGCTCCTTGAACTGCAGTCAGACAGAAAGGGGACCTCATGCATTCTCTCTCAACAGGACGGCGTCTTTGAACTCCAAAGCCTCGGTCAAACGCCACCTGATGATCCTGCCGTCGCTTCACTGGCCTGGCCTCCCTCCCCCTTCTGCATCCCCCCTCTCCCTTCTCTGTTGGCGATGAAGCCCACGGGTAAACACACAGTGCTCTCAGTGGCCATGCATGAGTAACTTGCCTTTTATCTTGGTTCAACCCTGCCTTTGAGGCTTGGTGTATGCAGAGCTAAGCTTGATGCAGTGTATCCAGGCTGCACACCAGGAGCGTGTCAAAGATGTATTTTCAGAGAGAGAATTCACGTTAATTAGCAGCCTTTTGAGCGTTATGTGTTGGAGAACCCCTTGTGTGTTTTAGCTACAAGGGGAGTGTGACTGGTTCTCATGAAATACAAGTGTTGGTAGACCAACATGGGATGAATGTGCAACAGTTGTGCAATGTAGGGGTTCAGCACCCATCACTCACAACACCTGCACTTGGATTAGCAAATTCAGACATGACTTTTTTTTCTAGTTGTTTGAAAAAGCTCCAACCTGAGTTGATAACAAAGCAGCTTTACTTTTTTTTTGTGCATTCAAGGTTTTACTGTGTTTGCAGGAGAGGATGACTCAACCTGGACGTCCGCGGCTAACAAGAAAAAGAGTGTGCGCTTTGGGTGTCCTCTCTCTCCGGAGTTCTTTGATAAGAACCTGCCCCCCAGCACACCGCTACAAAAGGGGGGCACACCGGCCCGGGCACCCACACCAGGGGCAAGTTTACAGCCGCGCTCAGTGCTGAAGACACCGCAGAGGATCGAATCCCAAACACCACAAGCTCAGCCAGAGCTCAGCAGACCCACTGAGTTCGGTGCCTCACCTACACTTGCAATGCCTCGCAACCGCAGAATGCCGTCTGTGGGAGAGGACAGTGAAGAGAAGGATGGAAAGGTAGACATAATGCCAGGATTCTTTTTTAAGATTGGTTAAGTTTCTGTGATGCTAGCATGGTGTTTATACTGTTCTGTACATGTCGTAAAATAATAGTTACAACATTGAACGTTTACATTGAAATAACCTGCATAACCCAGGTCGCTTTCAGCTGTAAACATCCAAGAACCAGGGCTGTTTGCATTTTTTATTTATAGTACTGACACGTGTGTGTTAAAATAAGATGATCCTTTAATAGTCCCACAACGGGAACATGTTCCATGTTGGAGCAACAAAGGGACAGTGCAACAACAAGAGGATGTAAAGAAAAGCAAGACATAATAAATAAGTAAACAGTACAAAAGTATAATTAATAAGTAAACGGGTAAAAAAAAACTAAATATAGTAGACAGACTGAATAGTTTAATTCAAATGACTGCACATATAATACATGATATTGCACAGAATACTGTTTACAGTTTCAGTAAACTTGTAAATTACAACTGGATACAATTCTGAAGAGATTACGTGTTTTATTTATGTTGTTTGATAAATGTATATCACTTACATAAACCAGGATATGGGTCACTATCTGGTGTAGACTGTACATGTTACAGTCAATATTGAACAACATTGTTTGTCTTTATTTTGTTGTCTTAGATTGTTTTCCCTTCAATGGAGGAGATTGACTCTGCGGTGACGAGAGATACAGGTTGATTATTACAGTTTGTTTACCCTGAGAGTTATGGCTTATTGTCTCTGGCAGAATGCGACTATGTTTGTATGATAACATCTCTTTCCATTTATTACATTTTCAGAATCTACGTGGGACGCAGAGCGGTTAAATTTAAACAATGTTTTCCATGAGGAGTCTCTTTCTCAGATTCTGACAGGTGAACTACCGTCACATTTTTTCCTTTCATTGTCACTTAAGTTTATGTCTTCATGTCTCCTGTTCTCCACCTTCTCCGGTCTCCTGACACATTCAAGTGTCAAGCTTAACAGAAATCAAATGAACTTTCGTTGGGTGTAGCTCAAACGGCTCAGGTTTCTCATTTTACATTGGGTTATAAAAGCAAGCCAGATGCCAGTCTACAGGTGTAGAAAAAAGTACATATCAGGGACATGTTAAACGTCTGTTTGCAGTACAGGACCTTTTTTTTTTTTTTTGGATGTATCTGTATTAAGTCTTGTGAAGCATATGTTTATATCATTCTTTCTAAAAGAGTGGTCCGCGTTTGAGAACCCCTTGTGTAAAAAGCTTGGCTGTAAAAAAAAACAACTTAATTTTCATGAAAAAAGCTTGGATGTCAAAAAAACCTTCATTTTCATAAGTAAGTTGCGGCTCTGTTCACTCGGACATAAACTCAATAATAAATGTAGTCTACGTTTCATATGATGTGTAAAATCTATCATCATTTACCGTTTAGATCACATATGAATGAAATGCTTGTAGAACCCGTAGTTGTATTTGTATTGTTGATTTAATGTGTGAACGAGCGATGTAGAGAAGGTCACATAAAGCTCAATATTCGCCTGTAATGTGTAATATACTGTTGGAGTGGTAAGCAGGCCCATTGTTTCTGGATATTTGGGGAGGTGGTGGTCCGTGAGTGTTTTTTATTGGTTAAGTTGTCCTTGGTCTGAAAAAGTCTGAGAACCCCTGTTTTCATTAACCATGCAAACCAACATAATCAATATAAATATTCCTGCAGATCTTTAAAAAGTCTTGAGGCGTTGAATTCATTAATCTCAAAATAAGGCCTTAATTTATATTAAAATGTATTAAATCAATCTTTCAAAAGTCTTAAAAATGCTAAGACATTACATTGTTATGAATTGTTTTGTTTTTTTACATTGCAATTTAAACCCGTCACAAAAAAGTTTTTCTTGCGTAGCAAAATGGGAATATAACTGTATAACTGTTGTACAATGACTATAAGTTATCCTTAAAATCTCAAAATAATTGGTAACATCTTTTTTTTTTTTTTTTTTAATACTTTACCGAATGGATCAGGACACTTATATTTTGTTTGCAGATGGGATTTTCCATACGTTTCACTCTAGTGTTATACATTTGTCAACATCTGTTGTAGATCATCTAACTTTTTCACTTGACCAAAAAAGTCATGTTTAATGTTACAACAATTATTTGGGCCAAATTGTACCCAACCTTAAATAATTGATGTAGTTTCTTATCTTAAATATTTATTCCAAGTGGCATTAAAAAAAAAAAAAGTCTTAAAACTTAAGACTAAGTTTTATAAGCTGAAGGAACCCTGGACTTGACAGGTGTCATTTCCTCTATAATACTGTTGCATTTTTTTTATTATGAGTCTTCCAAAACATTCATCTCAAAAAGAGAAAAGATGATTTATGTCAGATTAAGTTATAAACTAATTTCTAATTCCTTACTTTCGCTTCTCCTCAGAGTTTGAGGCTGAACCCAGCACACCCTCCCTGATGGATGTGCCTCCGTCATTGCCAGAGAAGGAGAAGCAACATGAAGCAGGTGTGGAAGCACCGGCTCCGGCCAAATCTAGAAACCGAAGGAAAAAGGTCTGCCATCATTATAGCTTCAGGGGTGTTCTCCACTGTCTTGGAAAGGTCGTTGTGGGTTCATGATATATTTCTAGCAACATTTTTGCTTCACATTTATTCAGTGACAGTCTGTTGCTCTCACCAGATTATTACAATCCTCTATATGTTCTCATAATGTGAAAATATCATGAGACTTTTCTAAATCTTTTCCATCGCAGCCAGTACCGGAGCATGCGTCTACCAGTGAGGCTCCCACTTGCTCCAGCAGTCGAAAGAGAAAGGTATGCTCTCACCACCAGAAATCTCCATTAAACAAACATGCTCCCATCCAATCTGATTCCACTGGACCCGAATTAAATGTTATCCGAGGATATCCACTTAATGTGTGGCAGAGAGACGGTCTATATGTTGTATCCTCATGCCAACTCTGTGCTCCCACAGCAGCCCGAGGAGAGTGAACCTGTGAAGAGGTCGACGCGCTCTGCTGCCAAGTCGGCCTCCGGGAAGATGAAGGTGAGTTGGCGGAGTTTGCTCATTTGATTTCTTTTTACACCTCTCCTCTGAGGGATCTGCAGATCTGTCTTTCTGGGAGTCAGCCGACCAACTACTTTGCCTGAGTTTGGAGAAAAGCTGTGTGTGTGTGTCTGTGTGTTTATATGCCTCACGTCCATTTACTGAGGTTGTGGTGTCTGGCTCTTCTGACAGCTTTGAAAAAGACTAATACAAAGTCAAGAGTGTGTTTCGGTCTAAATTGGTTCCTATTTGTCAGGTTAGCCAAAAAAACTTTCAGTTCTGCCATTTAACTCCTCATAATGTGGGTAGAGATTTAATTAAAGCTGTCTGTGAATACGGAGAGATCCACTGTAAAGCTTAAGGTGTCATTCAGAGGGGACCTTTGTAATCAGAGGGCGAACCAAATGGGAATTAATACCCTCTCAAAATGAGATGGTACCTCTCGAAGGGCTTATCTTGATTAATTGTATTTTTGAACACAATAATACTGTGTTATGGACGGGGAATACCACCAGTGCCCCATAACAATTTAAATAGCAATGTAAAATCATCACAGCTCCCGTAGAGAAGTAAATGCTTTAACTATTATACATTATGATAAAATGCTTTAATACAAAATAAAAATGAAGTTGTGATAAGTTTTCATTTTAATTTGTATTTTTATGTTTTTTGGTTTTTTTTGGGGCATTCTACCTACATAAGCACAGTATAGAAATGGGGGGGGGCTATGACATGCAACTAAGGTCCCATGGCCAGAATCGAATCCGAGACGTTGCGGTTTAATAGCATGTGCTGTTACCAATCGGCCACCAAGGAGCTCCCGTTTTAAATGATATATTATATTATATTATATTATATTATATATACATTCAGTAATCCCCAGCCTTTGACATAGCACCAAACAATGAGCCACCGAAACTCAAAAATCAACAAAAAAAAAAAAGTGAACATACTTAACAAAGATGACTTGCTGAGATGATATCACATTTTAATTAGCATAGTCAGTACAAACCTTTCTAACGCGGCATACTGTCTTTCCGCAGAGGACCGCGGCTGCAGCACGCCGGTGGAACAAGAGCGTGGACCGCTCCCTGTACGGCTCCCGGGCATACGCCTCCAAGAACCCCAACCTGAGTCCCATCACTGAGAAGTTGTCCCTCATCGGCCAGTCTGCAGCAGCACAGCAGACTCCCTCTACGAGCTGCACAGGTAAAACATTCAGGCAATTACTTTCTCCTGTAGTAAGTAATAGTTCATTATGGGATTTGATTCTATGCTGTTGGGTAGAAAAAGACGTATTCTTTTTTTTATATACGTACGACCCTTCAACATATCTGGGTAGGGTTGTTATTGTATTGGTTCGGTATTGACGATAACCTTGATATTAAAAATATTAAATACTGATATCATGTAAATAGTATTAATATAAAAAAGTTGTGTTTAAAAAAATTTAAAAAAAGCCCCACACACAAATTATTGTAATTAATCTGACAAAAAAGACAAAACGCACAATAAAAAAATGTATTTGACTGATATGATTATTATTAATATTATTATTTTTTTTATTCAAATTTCCTATAGATATCGGAACAATATCCAGGGTTCCCACAAATCCTCAAAAAGTCTTAAGTCATTTATTTAATTAATGTAAGGTCTTAATTGGTATTAAAAAGTCTCAAATCAATATTTCAAAAGTCTTAAAAATGCTAAGACATGCGAAGTAGGATTTTATAAATTGTTGCATTTGTAAAATCTCAAAATAATTGGTAACATCTATTTTTTATTTTATTTTTGCAAATACTTCACATTTACATCGTGCTCCATCGAACTGGATAGCTGAAAAAACGTATGCGTAAAATTGGTCTTTATTTCATTCTGAGTGGCATAAAAAAAGTTTCTTCATTTCTCCCAACAGCCCCAAATCATGAGACCCACGTGAACCCTGAGATGGCTAACGACAATCAAGCGATAGGCAACCTCACTGTGACGCATGCCTTGGCAAATCCTTCAGAAGATTCGGTCACATCTCAAAACTCGGGTACAGAAAGAACCAGTGGGAAGGGCAGGAAGCTGTCAGGGCAGAGGGTGCGGGGGAGAGCACAGAAACACATGAAGGTCAGCGTTGCTGATGAGTTCCTGATCATTAAGCAGACTCTGGACGAGACTGGAGGAAAGACAGGGAAGAACTGTGAAGACCAAACCACTACAGACTTTAAGGCATCAAGGGAAACCCCACTTACCCCCAACCTACCTGAACAAGTGGACACTGAGGGTAGCGCCCAGACTTCTGCAGATACACACTGCACAGACTCAGATGAAACATTAGAAAGTCATGGTAGTCTGGATGCACCCACTTCAGACTGCCTGCCTTCAGGGGAAGAATCCAGCAGCATTTTGCCAACAGAGCCAGCGCAGAGAAAAACAGAGCCAGCGCAGAGAAAAGCCATGCGGGGCAGGAGGAGTGGCGTCAGCCGCTCCGTGCTACAGGAGCTGGCAGAGGAGCACCAAACGAGCCATGAAGTGGAGGAGAAGGGACGGGGAGACCAAGCAGCGAGCCAGCAGGAAAACCCCATCAGGTCAAGCTCTGATAGCCAGGAAGAGGGGGGAGTAGCCCCTTTGTGCCTCGCCCCCTGGCAGGCTGAGTTTAATTTTGAGGATGTATTCAAACCTGTCGCCAGTAGAGGGCAGTGCTCGGTGCGCCGCAGCCTGAGGAACCAGAGCAATGCGGAGCACAGCAGCAACAGTGCAGGTCTGGCCTGGCTGCCCTGGACGTCCCCAGAGTCCAGTAAAGATGCGCGCAGGAAGACCCGGGGCCGGCGGCTCAGCACTGCTACACCTGTCCAACCTTCACTCCCTGAGGAAGCTTCTTGACACTTTAAACTTGACTGCATGAGCTGCAGGGGGACAACTACCCTGTTTTCTTCCGATTTAAATGGAACGATTTCCCAAAGAAGAGGCTGATTGTTTTATATTAGCTTAAACATTGATGCCTTTGTTCCCCTGTGAATTATTAGAGCTGACCAGTCATTTGTCGCCAGTTTCCCCTCTGCTAACCAAGCCAGTCAATACACTGCAAGCCCAATCATCTCTGCTGACCACCTCTCAATCAATACCCAACCACTCAGCTGGTAATCACAGAGCATCTTCAGACTCACTCTCCAAAGTCATTGGATCGAGCATCTCTCTGTCAATATCTACTCGCTGTGGATAGATAAAGATGGCTCTACTGCGTTCACCATCTGCGAGGCTGGGCCGGAGGAGGAGGGGGTAATAATAATGGAACGGTAATGGAGAGAGAAAATGTTCCTTACACGGAGAAATCTAATTAATAAGCTCGAACAATTCTGTTTATTTGTCGTTGCTGGAGTGTTTTTTTTTTCTTCTTCTTTTCCCCCAGTTATGGAAACCGTTGACATACAGGAAAATGTCCAGACTTTTTAGATCTTCTAATGGATGGTTTTAATATACTGCCAATAATTAAAAGTAATAGCCAGTTAGATTGAAATTGTCTTAAACATTGCACTAAATCAGAAATAAGTTTTTGTTCTCGATGAGTTTCCAGGAATGTCAAAAATGTACCTCGCTGGTGATTCTGATTAAATGCTTCCGTTGCAAGTAAAGACACCTCATTAGCTCAAATTGTGTTTTCATTTAAACGGATGATTTAGAGTCATTTGAAAGGAAGTCATCCAGATAATAAAACGGCCACTATCTCCACAAATGTGACGATCCAGCTGCGTGGGCAGTTCGGTTTCAAGTACAGCAGTTTTCCTTTCACATAAACCTGAGGACCTTTTTGCAATAACCGGACGCATCACTACATAAATTACCATTGTGATCACAGCCAAATGTCTGGAAATAAATTGACCTCCAACCTCCACTTCTACCAGTCACAGATTGAAATCATCTCCTCTCCACTGGCTCCATCCATCTGTCAGAGAGGAGCGGAGAGAGCGGTAACAAATTGAGTTTCAAATTCAGTTCACATAGGAAAATTGGCTCCCGGAATGATGCATGGCTGTAATCTATCCATCACGGGATAATTGACTCGCTCCTTTTACATCAAGTCAGAGTCACTTGGCTGAAGGACACCAGAGGTTTCTGGCTCCCAGTGTGTGCCAAGGTCTCGTCTATTCCCACTGGAAGACTGATGGACAGTCATAGTCTGTTATATAGCTCTGGAGTGACGCAGTGGGGCTACTGTGCCATCTGGTGGCCGACCTGAGGAGCTGCAGGCGGCAGCTATTCTTCTGTCAGATTGATGAGATTAAAGAAGTCATGGGAACTGATGTTATCGTCCAGAGAGGAAATAATTTGGTAGATGCATTCATTTGTGTCAAAGACGCTTTTGTTGGGTGTTAAAAATCCCTTTAGGCTCGTGTGTGTTTCCTGTTTTTTGTCTTTTCAAAGCATCATGTGCACATGTGAGCACAGTGTCTCATTTCAAACCTTTCTAAACAACTTCTCTGCTAAACGCAGGAGTTAAAGAGCCCCTTTGAGGACAAACCCAGAGACTCGTTAGTCGGCACAATCGTGTGAGTGTTCGTGGACTCATCATTTATTTATTCCAGAACAGCCTGACGGTATGATGAAATGACAATGCAACCTCACAAAAAGTTTTTTTCTTTTTAAACAGACAAACATGACTGTTTCAAAACTTGTAACCAGGAGCGTCTTTTGTGAGTTGGCAGCCAAACTGCTGCACCTCTATACAAGGGGGTGTGGGGTGTGTCTTCTGTGTCCGAGCGAGCGAGTGTGTGTGTGTGTGTGTGGGGGGTGTGTCTTCTGTGTCCGAGCGAGTGTGTGTGTGGGGTGTGTCTTCTGTGTCCGAGCGCGAGCGCGGGAGAGAGACTGTGTGTGTGTGTGTGTGTGTGTGTGTGTGTGTGTGTGTGTGCGCGTGCGCGTGTGCGTGTGTGTGTCGAAGCCCCTGTCACTGGCAGACGGGCATAGTGAAGACGGCTTAACACGAGAACAATGGGGTCCTTTGACCAAAACGACGCCCCCAAGACATGTGGCCTCCTGTCACCGTGGCAACCCCCCATGGGACAGGGAGCGGGCTGACAGCTGGAGAGGAGGACTTGGGGGAAAAAAAATAAAAATGGAGTCTATGTTTCCTCCTCTCCTCCCTGTCTGTCCTCTTCTCATGGATGTGGCTCACATCTCATTTTACAGCTTCATGTGATTGACCTTATGGGCTCGACTCGCCACCTACAGCCCAGCTAAATGTTATGGGCTCTTGTTGCTGTCAGTAATAAGAGAGGCATTGATCTCATTGACAAATATGGGGCTGAGCCACAAGATTTCACACTCGCTGTACACTTGATTTTACGCCTCATTTTAAAACGGATGGGCACTTTCTGTACACACAAAGACACACAATCCGTTATTTGTGCTTCCACGTTTACAGACTTTCCTCTTTCAATTAGTTAATTAGTAGCTGAATGTGTACAAAGGATTTTTTTTTATGTTTGATTTAAAAATGCTACTTATGTAGTATAGTATCTATCACAATGCTGCTCCTGTGCTGGAACCGTTTTAGTAAATTAATCATTTAGCAGTGGGCAAGTGCTACTTTTAATTTATTTTTTTCAAACTCTGTGTGTCATTTGTTTTAGTTTTGCTTTAGTTTTCCATCTAATATTTCCAGTGTTGGTAATTTGTCCTTACCAGAGGTGGGAGTAAGTCCCAAGTTAAGTCAACATGACAAGTGATGATCTCCAGTTTAAACTGTCCCCAAGTAAATGCAGTGTCCCAATTATAAAATGATGATTTTTCTACAATAAAAATGATTTCTCGTGTAAGCATAAATAAAACACCATGGAAATCATTCCATTATAAATGAGCTGAAATTGTTACTCACATATTCATTGTACTATGACATTAATTTTATTATTCTAATGTCTGTAAACTTAATATCTAGAACTAGAAATCATCGCACCCATCTTCCAGCTCCGCCGTAAAAGTATTGACGCTTCATAATTATATTGAGTCAAGTAGAAGTAAAGGTACGTTATTAATAATATAACTGATTATATTGTCAATGTATTGCATTCAAACAGGTCCTGAACAGGTAATAATAAATGTGAAGTTCTTACATTATTTGTTATTAAAATGCTTTGTTTGGAAACTAACAAATGGCAAATCAGGTGCTGTTAACCACAGTTTCATCTCAAAAGTAAACAACTGTCACTTACTGAACCCTCAAAGAAGAGGCTGTGTGTGTACGTGCATGTGTGTGCGTGTGTGTATACATGCACACATACAGGCTATCTTATCTCGCTGTCGGACTATGAGCTGGGCTAAATATAAAAACTCTTTACAGCCAAGTGTTTCAGTAAAAATAGTGTGTAGCCTGATGTAACGGAGTAGAAGTACACATATTTTCTAAGAGTAAAGAAAGTGTTCTTTAAAACGACTTCTCTTAGAGAAACTACTCATGTGAAAGATTACTTTGTTTAACGTGTGACTATCACTGCTGTTCAGTCCATAAAGGCAGAAGCACCTTTGAGCTTGTGAAGCGGAACACAGGACCATGTCTGTGTAAAGAAAGGCAGAAGCCTGCTACAGTACTGTCAGTATTAGGTGTGGCGTGTTCCACAGGACACGCTGAACTGCCCACTAACATACTTGTACACTTCTCCGAAATGTCTGTGCATGTCCCAACTCGATGCCGTCTTTGACTGAGACGACGTGGAAAAGTCTTCAGATGAGGGGAAGTAGTTCCTACTGACAAAAAGTACAGAGATTTAATAATGTCCAATATCTGTGTTGCAGGGAACTTTACTGGTTAATACCATTAATGTATAATATCATTTCTAAAATTAATTTCTGATTATTGCTAGGAAACCCTAGAATTTTTGGTAAAAACATGCTTTAAGATACTTTTAAGACATTTGACACTAGTTGCAGACACCGTTTATTAATGTTTACAGTTCATTTATTTTTATTTTAACAAGAAATTGTTATA
Organism: Bovichtus variegatus; assembly: GCA_943593645.1. Classification (NCBI taxonomy): domain Eukaryota; kingdom Metazoa; phylum Chordata; class Actinopteri; order Perciformes; family Bovichtidae; genus Bovichtus; species Bovichtus variegatus. The sequence continues at coordinate 8,629,557 of CALSCE010010657.1, read as the reverse complement.
ATTTGGATTTCAACGTTATGAACATTTTTTTAAAAAAAATTTTTTATAGAATTTTATTCTATTTTAATAGATTTTATTCCGTTTTTTATTGAATGTCATTCTAATGCTTTTGCTCTGCTTACATGAAGCACATTGAATGTACTATTGGGGGAAAAAATAACAAAACTACTTTTTCTCGAGTTTGTATTTCATAATGCAAAAGCAAAAATAGAATCGATAAAAAGACAAACTGATACAAAGTTAATGTGGTTGCAATTGGTTTTGTGTAAAATATGAATGAGTTGTAGCTTCATTTGTAATTAGTTTGTGGCTTTTTGTCTGTCGAAACCTTTAATAGTATCTTCTGTGTAAGTGAGATATGACAGTGTCTTTATATTTATGTCTTTAAACTGGCATCATTTCTCTCCATTTTTGAGATTTGCAGTATTTTCTGTTGCAAACCTTCAATAATATCTTCTGTGTAACTAAAGTACAACAATGTCGTTATATTTACCTCCACAAGGACGAAAGATGGAATCTGATACAACATCAAACTGCAGCTAATTTCTCCCCCATTTTATTTAAGGATTTGCAGTAGTTTCTGCTGTAAACTGTGCATGTCTGCAAAACATTCATTTGTATTAATTATACCAGTTTAATGTTCACGGAGACGTTAAATCTGTGTCTCTGTAAATCCATGTTCTCCCCACGTAGGATGTGGCGTGGATGTGAGCCGGGCCTTTTTGTCTGTGTGTGTGGTGTAACTGTTTGTTGGACCGGCGACCTGTTGCATGCTGGGAACAGTTCCAGGCCATAAAAGCTCAATGGTGTCAAAATCGTTCACATCTGAGACATTTCTAGTCCGGGGCAGAGGAGTCAACGGAGCATCATCAACACGGTGTCTCCAGAGAAAAGAGGCAGCCTGCCATTGCAACTGGAAGAACTATTGCTGCTTCTTGAAGAATTCCCTGAAGGGGAAGCTGCGTCTTCTACTCCGTGTTCAACTGTGTGAGCATCGAGCTGAAGGGCACTGAAGGCAGCTGCCACTAGTTCTGCTCAGGGGCCTCAGAGATTCAGCTTTGGAAGAGCTGGAAACAAGAAACTAAAGCAAAACCTGTTGCAGCCGTTTACCAGAGACCTCCACGAGGATATTCTCATTTAGTTATTATGTTACATAACAGCAGGTGCTGCAGGAAGGAGTTAGGTTGAGATGGGTTTCTTTCTTTTAATGATTTTACGAGACGTTAACATTTTTGTTCTACGACCTTAAAATCCGTCAGTAAACACCCCACATTTTACGTGTCTTTTTAAAAAGTGGCTCAATGAGACTTCGTAAAGTCATCACGCCAAACTCATTTATGACTGAATGCTCACGGGCCTCACAATATGTTTTTATCTCGTCATTGACTGCTGACTCCTCCTAACCGGCCGGTCGGGGCTGCGAGTTCATTTTAGCCTTTTGTCATGGCTCAAAAACTGACTTCCATAAAACCGGAGCATTAGCAGATTACTTCCATACCCGATGCGCTATGATCCACTAAAGTTAGGCATGACACGGGACGAACTGGAGCCTTTTCTCGATGGACAAGATGTTTTAGCTCTTCTCTTTAGAGATTAAATGATTAATCCAATCACCTGCCAAGTATCCTTTTGGCCTGCCCTTTTCCAAATCGTTTCCAATGACTGTGTAACAAACCACTTTAAAAACTTTGACTGACACATGATTCATATTAATATCATAATTCTCAAAGCATTCAGTGAACAGTTGTTCCCTTTATGGAATCATAAGCATATGTGATGTTTCGTCACCTCTTTGTTCAGGATTTTCCCTTTGATGTGTCACCCTTCTGTAGATATAGTGGGATGTTGTAGTGAAAAACTGAAACTCTCTTGCAGGCTGAATTAAGACTTTCACACGCACCGTGGCACAGGCGGATGTTTTTGTGGGACAGAACCCTAGAAATGTTAAAATAATCAGTGCACAAATTGCCCGCCAAAGTGCAACCAGAAGCAGCAGCGCTCAATCTACCGAGCACAATCGAGGGCTTTTTCATTTCTAACATCCATGCACACACTGTGGCAGCGTCCAAGATTGTGCAATAAAAAGACAGCCAAGGTAGAAGCATGGTAACTGTGTAACTATTAGCACTGAACTCTGCGTGTTCTCCGTGTATCAATGGACTCACTAAAGCCCTCTCACGGCCGGAGGTGACCTGATCAAGATCTGCAGCGGCGAGCTGGCTCCTCTGTGAGCAATGGGCCAGGCTGACGTGTGTCAGCCATGATAAATGAGCAGGTGTTTGGGTCGGTGTTAAGTAAATGGAGTCATTATTGATGACCTCAGAGCTCCCTGTGTGTTGCCAGTATTAGTGATGACTTCCAGGCCCCCGCTGCAGTGAAAGAGGATGTTGTGATTCTGTGGGTCAGGGAAGGACTCGCAGCCTCGGGGGCCAGGCGGCAGTGTCTGCCACGGCCGGGTGAAGTCGAATTACTTGGAGTGATGACCTCAAATAGGGAAGTTCATTGACACTGAATCTCGGTGACGGGCCTCTGTGTGGAATGTTACTTTTGTCCTGTCAAAGTTACATTCATGCTTTACATGTTTACATCATGTATAGAGAAATAAACAATGATGTAGTGGTGAAAAAAGATGCATCCAATATGTGCAGAGGAACACGGGGGGGCATATCTTGAGGCTGTGTGAAATAAGAATAAGTATTAGAATAAGAGTAATATGACAAAACAGTGTACAGTCGTGCTGTGTGAGCAGGGGTTAAAGTGGGGTCTGGCAGGAACCTAAATCCACACTGAAAGTGTTTCTGACGTCCGTCACTCGTCTCTGTTCGAGAGCTTTTCAAATAGAGGGGCCCACATGGGATTTTAGGGGTATCAAATATATATATATGTTACATACCCCCATAAGTTTGGTTCTCCAAAAAGAATCACAAGAATAGACACTCAGTGACGTACGTTGTATTTATCACTGCCCACAAATATTTACAATTTCCAACCCGGAATCTCTTAGAACCGCTATTACTCTCACTTAAAAGCACGAATGTCAACCTCATGGTTCATCCTCTGAGAACCATGAAAGACTAAATATTATGGTAATCCATCCAATAGTTCAGATTAGGGTTGCCGTGATATACCGGCAAGACGAAAAAGTCTCAATAAACACCGTTAAAGATAGCATTATTTATTTATTTTTAAATGTTCTAGATATCGCGTTAATATCATTATAATGAATTATTTTGGACATGATAATCGAGTAGTGAAAATCTGACATCGTGACAATCTGGCCACAGTGGTACTAATCGACTGACCTTGGCATCTAAATATTCAAGATAAAAAAAAATTATAAATGCATTTAATAGAAGTATGACAAGGTCACTGTGTATATTGGCCAATATAGGAAAAACAAGCATTAATATAAAAAAAAAAAAAAAAGCAGTAATATATCCCCTTATAGATTTATATCAGCCAATATAGTGATTGAAATGTATCCCAAACAATCATCAACATTAATGAAAATAAATTATATATCCTCTTTAAGGTGATTGAAATGCATCCCACATATAAAAAGGCTTAAAAACCAATTTGCCAAAAAGTTCCCCGTCCACCTCGTCCCTGTAGATGCCTGTTTCCAGGCAGGAAATGTGTACGTGGGGGACCTGGATGGATGAGACGTGATATTATCGTCACTCTTTCTCCGTATGAAAAACACAGCAAGCCCTCAGTCATTGTCGCCTGGGCTAGATGCTGTGATCCCAAAGGACTGAAGGTATTTATCACCTTGACTGTGATACGTATGAGCGTTTCACTTTGTTACACGTCTCTCTGGATAATCTGTGATTTTAATTTACATCAATATGATTACATAACTCCATCTGTTGCCTCTCGGTAGCGCAGGGGGGAGACAAACATGCAAATCTTTACACGGACAAGAATCTAATTATTCAATTAGGGTCCGTATTGAGCGAATAACTGATTCAACACAGTTTACATAATAACAACACACATCATTGCTGTCTCTGTAATGCAATTTACGACGACCGTGGAGGTCTCATCATTCATGGCAATGTACACTTTTTTGCCCCCATTACCATGCAGTAATCTGAAAGTGGTATCATTAATATAAATGACTGCAAAGTGAGCGGCTTTTAATATATATTGCTCGGCTCACGCTGGTGAACTCAAGGAATCACATCATTTGCGTCCATTAGGCGACATATCCTTTTTTGACATAAATCTCGCTCCTGACTCCTAATGGCGTTGATTAAGAAGCTCTTCGCCGTCTTCTGGGTCTGGTGTGAGAAAAAGCTTGTTGTGCAAGTGAGCACTTGGTTAAAAGAAGAAGAAAAAAGAGGTGGGGGTAGCCTGTGGTTGGGAGGGATGGAGGTGGAGGAGTTGGGGGTGGGGGGGAGTAGACAAAGCCTGCTGAGCTCCAGAGGTTAAGTCCCCCCCACCACCACCACCATCAGGCCCACAGGAATGTGTGTGTGAGAGAGTCCTGCAGGCTGCATTGTTGTCTGTGGTGCATCCTGCTCTGCAAACACTGCGGAGCTGCTTTACTCCAAGACTTACTCTGAGGCAGGAGCCTGTAAATGTGGGAGGTCTGGATACTAAAGAGCAGGGAGTCATGTGATATGCTTGCTGTGGTGCAGTTGTGTAGTCATACATCAACTTTTTCTCCTTTGAGAAAAAAGTGCTCTGATGCTTTTTAAACAGGGCGAACTCGAGAAACCTCCAGTGCTAATAGAAACTAAAAACAAAAAGGCATGGCCATCGCTGTCTTTTAATTATCCTCCTTCGCATCTTTATTGTTCCCACTTGCATTGTTTCAAGCGCAAGGTTTTGATTGTGTGTTTTCTTCTTCACTGCTGCTGGTAAGCAGAAGACTTGGGCTGCCACAGCACACTACTACACTACACAGCAGTGGTGAATAATAAAGCAAAGCTAAGTGTATGCATTGCTTGCTCTCGCATGCAATTTCTATGATAAGGTCAACCTTGGACCGCAGTTGTTTTTCCCCGAGTCCGAAACATTCAGTCGCCCCCCCCCCCCCCCTTCATGTACGATATGTGGGCTTTTTTGTATTTTTATTGTCTCATATATGGAAAAAAACAATTGCCCTTCGGGGACGAATAAAGTTGAAGTTGTGTTGCCAGAGTGTTACCAGAGATGTGATCAGGGCTTCATAAAAAAAAGTGTATTGGAGGCAGGAATTGAAGGAAGGGAGAGAAGCTGGCCGGCATTTCTGTGCAATAAATATGTTCCTGGAGCCAGCAGCCGGTTAGCTTAGCTTAGCATAAATACTGCATGGGAGCAGCTCGCCTGGCTCGGTCCAAAGATAACAAAATCTGCTGAGCAGCGCCACCAAAGCTCACTAATTATCACAATATATCCTTGTGAATTTACAGTATGTGTGGGGCTAATCCTGCCTGGCAACCAGGGGTAGACTCCAGCACGTTTCTGGTGCTGGACGAAAAATTGTACAGCGCACAATCTGAACGGAGGTTTTTACACATATGTTAATTAGTGAGCTTTAGAGGTGCTGGTAGATGAAGCCAGATTTTTTTTCCCCAGCCTTTATGCTAAGCTAAGCTAACTCACTCCTGCCTTGTGCTACATATTTACACACATGAGAATGTGCGTAAAAATCAACCTTCTTATGTAACTCTCAGCAACAACAACAATAGGTCTCAAAATGACAAATAAGTCCTTTAAATGTCTTTTTTAAACCGTAAAACTAATTGTCTTTTGTGTGTGCAATTGATTACAGAGACGTCTTCTCCCATCTGCTGCTCCATCATCACTTAAGCAGTTAAACCCTGTTTATCGCAGTGTGTTGCACTTTAAAACGAAACAATACATTTCATACTCATCACGACTTTCTGTATCACGAAGGTGGATGGACTTCCTTACTAAGAAATACTAGCCTTAGGATATGCGTCTATACAGTTCTGCTTTAAAAGCTTCTAACCGACCTCACATTTCTTCTATTATTTAAATCTTACAGTACACGATCCAATGAGTACATAACCTTAGATATTCCATATGCACGCACTCGTTTTTGCACTTTATAATGGAAGGAACTGCAAACTGCGCTCAAGCAAGAATTTAAAGTTTTACAAATCTGTTTGTTTTTTTCGGAATCTTATAATTGTTTTTATTGATTACATTTTATAGCTTGATTTTTAGTTAGTTATTAGTCTTTATTAAACAAGGACCATGCGTGAAAAAAACCTTAATCTGAAAAAGAGAAGAGAGGATTTATGCCAGATTTAGCTATTAGCTCATTTCCATCTGCAGTCCCTGTGCAGGTACACACTAAGTGTTATATATATACCACAGACAGGTTGTTGGCTGTCTGGCTTTAAACATGTTGTTCTTTATGCTGGTTTCCTGTTTCTTGCCCTCGGGTCTCTTGAAATAATTGACCTCAAAGAGACTTCCTGGTCAATTACTGCCAACGTATGAATCCTGCTGTTAAAACCAAGAAAACCCAGAATTAGATGTGTCAGGGTTTTCCCCGCTCAGCACTATCGATTACCGTGACTTGTTCCTCCTCTGCTGAACTTAATAGTGTTAAAGTCAGAGCTATTTGTGCATCTTAATGGCCTTGTCAGAGGCCCCCGCTTGAAATGTCCGTACACTTAAAACGACTGTTAACCACAGCAGGACAATTGATTTGTCAAACAGAGTAGTTCTCCACGTTTCCCTCCCTGTCTCTCCGCCGCTTGTGTCTGGCGTACAAGTGCACTCCGCGGCACTCTTAAACACTTCTGGGTTGAAGTGAAGGAGTTGGTGTTTTCAGGGAGATTTCAGACAGGCGGAGTTGGAGGGAGCACAAGAGGTGTCTGGCTGAACTTTTTCAGCTTAGCGCCAACAGGCTGCACTTCACCTTCCAGCTGCTCTCCGTCCCTTTGGATCCAAGGCAGGGGAGGGAGCAGGGGGCCACGGGGAGGGAGGGGTGGGAGGAGGGGTTTGGATGGCGGTGGGGGTCACTGGACGGGTGGGGGCACGCTCTTGGGCGGACAAGGCCCTGGAAATTTCCGTTGTATGTTTCAGCGCTTTTCAGGATGGGAGGGGTTTGGAGTTGGAGTTGGAGTTTGGGTTTGTGTGGTGGTGGGGGGGGGGACTTGGCAGCCAGCCAGCCACAGCAGGAAGCTTGCTACTTTCACACAGACCAAAAAAGCAGTCCTGGACACTGCCTGGCTATCTGAGCGTCACCCGAAAAAACAAGGATCAGAAATGTAGCGTGCACGGGCGATGGCACAGACTTACTCACAGCTGCTCTCGACTTTCACATTTCCTTATTTTGTGGACAAAGTAAAAGGCGTCAGCGAGAGAGGATGCATTTCCCGATTTCCCTCTCAGCTGAGTCTCCTCCAGACTTCCATTAGATAATGTCTTATTTACTGTTCGCTATCAATTCACCCGATATACACCTGCATGTTCCTCAATACAGAACAAGCCAAGGAGTCAGTGTGGCTTAATATTACACAAGTCAGGACCATATTTACTTGGAAAATATCTCCTCAGCTGAACTCAATATGTAAACATCCTCGTTTACTGAACCTAAACAGGCAATCAATCAGATTATATTTTAAGCACACATTTCACAACAGGGGATCTGACATGTAACAGAAGGATTTAGAATAAAAACAACAGGAAAACCTATTTATAGGCTGCGTTGAAAGCGGCCAGCTCACACCTAAAAATGTGGAAACAAAAAACAACAGCAACATTAACTAAAAGCTTGGTAATTGTAGCATGAAATGTTTGTTTTTTTTTTAATACGGAAAGGGATGCCTTACATTTATTTGGCTTGGCAATGGTCCAGCTTCTAAACCGGAGGCAGGAAGAAGTGGAGCCAGCAGGCCCGACAGCAGGCCCGGAGAGCAGGAGGTGCTGCTGTGCATCAGGTGGACGGGACGTGTGTGTGTGTGTGTGTGTGTGTGTGTGTGTGTGTGTGTGTGGGTGCGTGTGTGTGTGTGTGTGTGGGTGTCGGAAAGGGGAGGGTTGCAGGGGGCAGGTGGACACTGGTGCTGGGGGCTCAGGGCCCCTGGCAGGTGGATGCTCAGAGAATAGAAATTAAAAGAGGAGGGATTAAGGGGATGAAAGGAAGCTAAGGATTACTTGTCTTCTTTTCTCCACCAAAGATAGAATACAAGCCAAGGGTCTCATACCAAAACATCCATTCATGGTTGAGGGCAAAATATATTACACACTGCTAGTTGTTCCTTTTTCCAACTATACAGATGATCAACTGCTCATGTCCGAGAGACCGATGTTTTAAAACAAGAATTGATATTTAATCAGGTTCGTCTCAGCCAAAAATGTTAAATTTTAAACATAAACGCAAGTTCTTTTGGTCATTTTCTTTGCACACACATAAGATTGCCTAAAGTCCAGATAGATAAAAATAAGAGATGTAAGAAGAGAGATACACAGGCTTACCTTCCTTCTACTTGAGGAGAAAAACAAACGATAACAAAAAAATAACAAAAACTAAGATAACATAATTTAGAAAAATTAAAAATGTATGAGCTTTAGATAATGCTCAGCTGTTTCCCATCTTCATGTTAAGCTTCGCTAACCAGCCGCTGGCTTTAGCTTCATAAAGACATGAGAGTGTTATTGATCTTCTCATATAAAACAGCAATTAAGCGTATCTCCAAAATGTTTAAATATTCCTTTAAATGGTTAATCAATTAACAGCATTGCTGCCTATTCATTTTCTGTCCATCAATTAATGGACTTGTCGTTTCAGCTCTAGTATGTTTTTTTATTTGAAAATACTTTGTGCACAATTATGTATGCCGTCAAAATGATCCCATAACGAGTTGTAACGTTTTATAAAAGCTGCGTTACCTCCACTCACAATGTGTGTAAATCAAGATGACGTTTGCTGCCGTCATTCCTCCAAAGTACAACTGACAGCGCTCATTTGGAATAAGCCTTTAAGTTGTGCCTCTGCCCCCACTTTCTTTCTGACTGAAAATCAATATGATCTTATCACAATTACAGTGAAATGACTCCTCGTACTCCTCCGCCCTCCCTCCCCACCCCGGGTAGTTTGTGCCTGTTGTTGTGTATTGGTGAACATAGCCTCTGCTGTAGATCATGGCACACATCATTATTTATTCATGGCGGGGAACGATAGACGTGGCGCAAGCTTCTCCTGAGTATTGTCCATCTGTTAGCTGGCCTACTGTACACACTAATGTAATATGTGAGTCCTCAGGAGGCATACTAATAGCCGTTCTTGCTTCACACTATTTATCTGTGTAATAACACTACCGTTAATTATAATTAGTGCCTTGTCATTGGTTTGTGATTTATCTGTCCCTGAAGAAGTGCAAGACAAACAGCGAGTAAAGTGTGACCCTACCAGTTTTATTTGATCACCACTGTGCTGACAGCAGTTCACCCTCTCACAAGACACCTCTAACATGGGAAAACCTCAGGTCTAATTGCTCCCTATAAGACACTCTATAATCCGTCTCTGAGGACTGCTGTACACATCATTTTACACAAAGCTGCAGATAATTTAATTTCCATCCAGGGAGCTTTCAGCGTTAGCCTGTAATAGAAAAGGACGATTGCTGCCAGATTTCCAACACAAGTGCCTCTGTATCGCTATGATCATGAAATTGAATCAGCAAAATCAGTTTTCCTCTATTGATTGTTGTTCTCCTGAATATGTAGGATGTACTTAAGTTGTCCAGATTTCCCCGAGGCAGATTCAGAAATGATGGGGCAACATGTGATACTTCATCAATCCTTGTGCAGATCTGTGTGAGAGTTGATTAATAGTCTCATTTTTTAACGTTGTAGTTTTTAATTTTCTATATCAGACCTATAAGTATCCATAACTTGTGTGTTTTAGGAGTAAATCACTTTTAAATTGAGCACGCTGGAGATTCAGATGTGATACCTTTACATGACGTTGTTTCCATCTGTTACCAGATGCTGTAATTTATGTTGCACTGAGCGAAAAACATAAATTATAAGGAAAAAGGTGTTAGACTCAGCTGTCATTTATTGAAATGTAACAAAGTGGATCGGCTGCAGACAGTTTACATTATACTTTCCTTTGGTGGAAAGATAATACTCTGTTTCACAGTCTGACGAGCAATGCATTAGCAGACTACTCTGCATGGACAGATAATAACATGCTTTATCATGTACTGTGATAGCTACACACTGTAACATCTGATCATCTCTGGGGGATTGGATCTGTGTGGCTCGCTTCCCATCCTTAGCTTTAAAAAAAAAAAAAAAAAAAAAAAAAACCCACACAGCTGCTACAATAGACTGCAGTGTGGAGGGGTGTCTCACTTTGATCTTTAAATACCCTCTAACGTTAAGGCACGCTCATTGGCTTTGATTTCTTTTCTTTTTTTTTTATTTTACTACTGCTGTGCAAGATGCAGACGCTCCCTTGAAATCTCCCCCTAGCTGTAGTACGGCAGAGAATGCGAGAACACCTATCCTCTCTTTTTCTTTTTTTTCTTCCTCCAACACCACCACCATCTGTCCCTTTCTTCCATTTCATGTGCTCAAGCAATATCCACACCCCTCTCATAGCAACAGCACAGCGCCGCCGCCCCCCGCGTCTTGCAGTGGATTTTTCTTCCCCTGGATCTTCGCCTCGCACCATGCAGACGGTCCCTTGGCCCTGCCTGACGGTTCAGTGTTCCCCCCTCCCCCACCTCCGTGCTCCTGTTTCACTCAAAGATGGCGTCTGCTCTAGAACCCCTGCTCTGTGGCTGCATTTTTAGGCTTGTTGTTGTCTCCGTTTCGCACGGTTTTGGCACCTTCTCCTCGGCGGCTCGACACGAAATTCCGGTGAGTAGCAGCGGACGCCTGATGGGAGAACACCGGAGTTTTTACACGGTCTGCTTTACCCGAGCTTCCCTCGGAAGCCAGAACCGGACCAGCTCGGGCTTTCTGGGGAACCGCGAGAGGTAGAGGGAGAGAGGGGTACGGAGGGATGATGATCGCGGAGGTGGGTGGGGGGTACGGAGGGGGGAGCCGAGGCCTAGCTACTCCGCTCCAGCGGCCTTGTCTTCACCGCACCGCAGGCTGTAGCGTTACGTGGGAGGGCGGTTGGTGGAGGGAGGAAGTCAGCGAGGTGGGGACCGCTTGTAGGGACGCGTCTAAGCGGGCAGAGGCTCCTCGCCCATACCAGAAGGCTGAGCGGGAGGCCGTAGAACATGTAATACTGCAGAATCCGCCGCTATGATATCTACATTTTTTTGCACTTGCCCGCTAGCCGAGATGGCCGTCTGTAAGTTGCATTGTGCCTTTTACAAGGCCGCGATCTCACGTTAATAACTGAATGACATTCAAAGTGAGATTATTCGCTGTGGGTGCTGCGGTGTGATGCTTAGTATTGTCTGAAATATCGGTCGAAGGGGGAAACCGTTGGCTTTATGAGCCGGAGCGCCGGCTAACCGCTCGTTTCATGCTGTTTACGTTTCGGGTTAGCGACTAACGTTAGTAACATTATCGCAACGTTAGCTCGTATGCTAGCTTCTAACGTTAGCTTGCTAAACAACAGCAGTTAGCGGGAAGGCTTGTTGTCAGATACTTAGCAACATAATATCATGCCGGGGAGAGTAAACACCACCGCGGGAAACAGTTTGACTATGCGGCATTTGAATAAGCTTGGGTTTTCTGCTAGCCTCTCAGCTAATGTTTGCTAACAGTCTGTGTTTTGACTGCATCATGTTTACCTTAGCAACCCAACTAGCCCAACGGTCAACTTGCTAGGGAGGTTTTTAGGATGATGATGGTTTACCCCTTTTATACCTTGTCATTTCCATAATTATATGACACACCTGTGCCATTTTCTAGTCGTTGTTAGTGGTTATGCTCATAACGTTACCTGTTTGTTGTCAATTCTTGTATTATTCTCTATGTAACATGAGAATAATACGGTTCACAAATATTATTAGCAAGGTGTTGGGGGGTAACAGGTGTCAGCTAATTTAGTAGTAGTGCTTGGCCAAAGCTCATGGTGCTTTCTAAGAACATGCATGGCTTTGTTTATACATCTGTGTGAGGGCACAGTATGGTGTGTGTGTGCGTGTGTGTTGTTTATAAAGCTCTACTCTCTAATGTTATCTGCATCTCATTGTTGCTATATGTTTTTACTACTGTATGAAAAAAAAAAAAAAAAAAAGGTGTTATTTCTTTTTTCTGCAAGATTTCTCTAACCTCTGTATCTGTGTGTTTTTCTTTTTCTTTTCTTTTCTTTATCTGTGCAGGGTTTGTCAGCATCCGAAGCGCAATAGGCATGAAGGTGATCAGTCGTGGCTGCTCCCTGGGGTGAGATATCTGTTCCGTCCCTGAGCTGAGAAGCCCAAACTGCTGGAAGAGTAAAAGACGGCGAGAGACGACAAGTTAAGACGAGGAAACGTGGATGCAGAAAATAGTCCCCGTCTTGTGGAATCTTAACTACAGACTGTATTGCCCTCACCTTTTATCATTGAAGCACTAATTTCATGTCTTGGATACCATGGTCATCTTTCACATCTTGCATTGAGAATTGGCTAGTTTGCCAGTGTCAGGAAACTGACCCAGCAGCTTTTATTGTCCGTGTAAAGGTGTTTTGCTACAGGGACTGTGGAAAACACCATTTGTTTTGAAGCCTTATCTTCAAGATCAACTCTACCCTACATTGTGTGCTGTGGGAGTTTAAGTTGCTAATAGACCTGCTACTTCCTCCACTCCCCCTGCTTCTCGCCAGGGACCTTCACCTGGCTGGGAGTAGGTGGTGGGTGGACTGCATTTTACCGGGTGGAGGGTTGGCTCAGGGGTTTGTGCTATGGTGAGCTGCTCATTACCGTGTTGCTCATACTCAGCTTCTGAGGGAATCTCTGTGCGACCCCAGGACAAGGGATAGTACGCAGGCAGAGGGCAAAGAGGAAAAGGAGGCGGCGCTACGGCGCAGGCCAGGTGTTTCCTTGGCTTACAGTTCCTTTTTGTGTGTGTGGTCATTGCGGTAAGGCTTCAGGGCCCCCGCACCCACCCTGACCGCAGCCATGGTGAAACTGGCCAACCCAATGTACACCCAATGGATCCTAGAGGCCATCAAGAAGGTGAAGAAGCAGAAGCAGCGACCATCAGAGGAGCGCATTTGCAATGCAGTCTCCATGTCCCATGGTCTGGACCGCAAAACCGTTCTGGAGCAGTTAGAGCTTAGCGTCAAGGATGGTACCATCCTTAAGGTCACCAACAAAGGTCTCAACTCCTACAAGGACCCTGACAACCCAGGTCGCTTGGCTCTGCCGAAGCCCAAAGGTAGTAGCAGCTCTGGAGGAGGAGGAGGAGGAGGGGGTGGTGGTGGTGGAGGAGGAGGAGGAGGAGGAGGAGGAGGAGGTGGCGGCGGCGGAGGAGGTGGCGGCGGCGCCGGCGGTGGAGGAGGAGGAGGTGGTAGTGGTGGTGGAGGCGGCGGCGGCAGCAGCAGTGGCGGTGGTGGTAGTTCTCACTCCCATTCGGGGAAGAAACCGGGACTCGACTGGAACAAGTTGATCAAACGGGCACTGGAGGGGCTCCATGAGCCTGGCGGCTCCAGTTTAAAGAACATTGAGCGCTTTCTCAAGTGCCAGGCTGATGTGGCGGCCTACTTATCAGGCAGCGGCTCCATGGGGCCTGGGCTCTTCCACCAGCAGCTGAGAGTGGCCCTGAAGAGGGCCGTGGCCCATGGACGCGTGGCCAAGCAGGGTCCTATGTTCCAGCTCATCAGCCGCAGCAGCTCCCTGGATGACGGGACCGGGACGGTGTCTCTGGAATCACTGCCACCTGTCCGGTTGTTGCCCCATGAGAAAGACAAGGTAATGTCTCTGCATACACTTGCCTCAAACAAACATGTTAAGCTGTGTGCATGCACCTCAAACTAACTCGCATCAATAAAACACATTAAATACAACTCGTCACATTCATTATGGCACGTTAAACGGACAATTGTCATTTGGATGTGGATGATCACTGTTGATGGCAAAATGTTTTTTAGTATATCTATTACACATGTAAAAAAATTATTGGGTGTAAAGCACTTTGATCTGTTGGCATTGCATGTATCTGATAAGATGACGGATATCCTGTTGAAACAACAACTGTAGTAAAGGCAGCTGTGACAAGAAATCTGATGTGCTCCTCAGTTAAAACTCTTTAGAGCAACAGAAGGAAAGTGAGTGTGATCTGTGAAAGTAACAGAAAACACCCTCTCTGAGTTTTTTTGCAATCCACCTAACAATCATTCTACTTGCATAATAGCTGCTGCACACCCAGATTTGTTTAGATGTTGATAGATCAGCTGGCAATCCCCGAGACGTTGGCACTGCATTTTGTCTGCTTGTTGAAATTGGTCGTGGCCTATAGGGCTGTAATGTTCACAGCGCACTATGGTCTTTGCCTGTATGAGTGTTATTTTCATCCAGCATGTGGTGTAGTGGTTTACACCACTTAACGCATTGAAAAGTTATTATAGAAGTGGCCGAGAAGGGTTGAGCAACATTTGTAATATCAGACAGATGTGAGTGAGGGTCTCTCCACAAGTCTGCATCACTGTTCTTAAGACGTTCGGATGTGGATTCACTACACAGGGCTGCTAATGTCAGGCTCTACTCCAGTCCACTGTGTGGTGATGGTGGTGTGCCAAATTATGGCATGAAACCAGAGTAAAGTGAGTTTTTTTTATTTGAAAAAGTTCTGAAGAAACTGTTTTACTCAATTCTCAGTGACTTCAAGAATAAGTAAGTAAAAAAAAAAAAAAGAATGCTGCCAGAACATAAATAAAATTGGTAGGCTTAGGCTAGCTGCCTTTTTATTTCTCAGAAACATGCCAATTTAAAAATAAATTGTACACAAAATAACTGGTATTTTGTGTGATTCTTCAAGAAATCACACAATAGTGCTTGGTGTGTAGGATTACTGTCCATCAGTAGCAATTTCTAGGCTCTTTTGTAAAAAAAAAAAAAAAAGTTTTTTAGAAGTTGTGAATCGATTCAGAATCTTATAGGATAAGAATTTTGATTATTGCATGAATTGATTCCCCCCACCCCTAGTTATCAGTGTGTGTGTTGGAGAGAACAGCGGTATTGGGTAATAATACATGTTAAAAAGACCTCACTGAACCCAGTTGGTCAGCGTTGCGTTTGCTTGGTGAATATATGAGTGACAGAATCTCAGGTGTGTGCGCTGTGGTCCAGACGAGCAATACTGGAGTGATGCTGGGTGGGCGTCTGGTGGGCCAGGTTTCAGCAGACGAGGAGGTCAGGGGAGAGAGTCACATGGCTCCCAGCCTCCTGCAGGGAGTGTGCACCAGCTGCAGGGCTGCTCCCTGTCAGGAGAAGGGTGGAAGAAAGAAAGGAAGAGAGGGAAGGGGAGGAACACAAGTGAGAGAGAGGTGGTCTGTAGTGGAGCCAAAGGAAGAGGCCTGGATGACGCAAGCTACAGGCCTCTGTAACCAGAAAGGGGAGAGAGAGGGAGAAGAAAGCGAGAGAGACGGAATGAGTTAGAGAGGGGGAGAGAGGGAGAGGCAGACATACAGGCGACAGAGGAGAGAGGAAACACACCCACTTTTGTAACCTGATCAGAGAGAGCAGCCGGCTGCTAACCTCTGCTTCTAAAGGCCAGGGACATACGTACGCGCATATAAAAGCATACGACTGCATGCAAAGAGTGTGTGGCGCACACGGACATAAACACAAACTGAGTGCATTCTAACACGAGACCACACGCGCATGTTATGTTATAAATCCTCTGCTTCAGATGCCTGCTGACGTGCAAACATGCATTCTGACAACCAGCATGTAAATAAACCTGCACACTGCTATCTGCCAGACTAGTTGGCCCATCATTGGCTCGTATATGTCAGTAGGGTTATGAGACAGCCAGTAGATCTTGAGGACACTAGACCAGCCTTAAACACTGTTTTGACTGGCTCCTGGCTTTATCTGGCCCCTGTGTGTGGCTTGGTGTGTTTACAAGTCTGTGCAGCTACAGAACCTCCTGGACGTACACACACACACACACACACACACATATAAAGTAGGATTAGCCTAGAGAGCAGGCTGGAGTCACATGGGGTCTGCCTAACACAGTGACCTGCTTGGCTGCAGATGGCCCAGTCTTAAGATGAACGGAGATCAACGCCCTCTTTCTCTCTGACTCGGCTACTGATCGGCCCACTACTCTGCCTCACAGAACCATATGAAAACACCGACAAAGTAATGCATACCTCAGTGCGAAAACAACGTTTGTACATAGGTGAATTCATACGTAGGTAACTTAAGATTCAAGCTGCAAAGATTAAGCAGTTCGTTGTCAATTATTGAATTAAATGCCAAATAGTTTACCAAAAAAAAGTGAAATTTCTCTGATTCCAGCTTCTTAAATGCCAATATTTTCTGTTTTTTTGCGCTTATTTGACAGTAAACTGAATTTCTTTTGAGTTGTGGCCAAAACGAGACATTTCAAGACCTTTGGGAAACACTGATCTACATTTTGCACTATTTTCTGACATTTTATAGACCAAACAACTAATCGAGAAACTAATTGACGAGAGGGAAAGGAAATTTTAGCACAAGTAATTTTGCAAAAAGAAGACAGAATCCCACCCTGTTGCGTCGGTGAAATTCTTTACCAGTCAAAGATTTTTGAATGAAATGTGTGGACATGTGTAGGGAGGTTTTGTTGTTTGCTTGTGAGTCTCATCATCTTCAGGCTTGATGGGGCATGGAGAATTGACATTTGTTGTCAGGCATTCACACAAGCCTGTTTACCCTTCCTCCCTGCTTCTTCTTGTAATGTTGCTTTCATATCTCTCTCCAGAGGATGCAACCTTATTGCCGCTCAATCATGTGTGTTTTGCGAGCGACTGTTGGTGTGTTCTTTCAAGATGTATATGTTAGTCTGTGTGTGTGTGCGAGTGGCGCATGCGTCAAAGAGATAGAAACTGCGCGCGTGAGACAGAGTCGGCGTTGCATGATCACTCTCCTCCGTTCTCCTACTCTTCCAATGCTGCATCGTTGCCATATTGCCCCGCATGATTGCTAACGGTTATGATTTCCCAAGGAAAAGGGGGAGAGCTTGTGTGAGTGTGTGAGTGAAGGCAGGGAGGGCGAGGAAATGAAAACAAATAGCTAAGCACTGGCTTTGACCCCATTTGTGGGGAGATTTGTGTACTCAACACGCTGATGTTTGTGTCAGAGTGCTCCATTCAAACGGGATCCCTGACCCTATTTCTGTCTCCCCCCTTCTCACCCTAATAGGGTGCCAATGCCAGGTCATGAAGGGGGAGGTGAATGGGGGAGCGAAGTCAACCAGGGGTCATGGATATATAGATGGCAAACCTCATTGCCTCCCTGAGCGCCCGTTAGCAGTATGAGGCTACGGCCATTAGGTGGGATGGGCTTGATGCTGAGCCTTTGTTTGTGTGTGTGTGTGTATATCCATGTGGGTATATAGTTGTGTCTGTGTGTGTGTGTGTGTGTGTGTGTGTATATGATCATCCCGTCATAATAGGCAAGAGAAATCTCCCTGCCCCGCCGTTGCCCTCTCCTCAACAGCTGGAGTGGGGTGAACCAGAGTTCTCGATGGCAACGAGCGGTGTCACGGCAAGGACGTGTGAAAAAAGTGGCTCCTGAACAACAAACACATCCACAGTGACAGTTTCTGCTCGTACACACGGTGTTGAGGTGATTTCCCTCCAAAACGTCCCACTGACCCTGTGACAGGCCAACATCCTGCAGCTACTGGTTCCTGTGCTGGTGGTGGTGCTGGTGGAGCTGCCTCTAACTGCTTTTGTTGGACGATATAGTGTCTCGGAAATAATTGCAATAAACGATATTGTCGTTTTAAGACCGTTTTATGCCACTGATATAATATAATAGCATAATAATGGAAATACACCCTTTCAAAGAGCAATGAACCTAAAATACCCTGAATAAATAAAACTACACAACCAAAAGAATAAATAAAATGGAAACTCTCTGGCTCTGTCACCAAAAGGTCAAGGGAAACCCTGCTGTTCATTGTGGCGTCCTGTTGGCTAAAATGTGACATTCTTATGTAAACAACACTCATGTAAGCACAACGGGCAATATCGAGGTCAGCAAATACCATAAGTCGATAACATTATAATACTGAATGGCCTAAGAGCTGCAATGCTTATTAAGAAGCATAATAGATATATTTATTCATTCGTCGTCCCCGTCCCTCTAACATCACACACGTTGCCTCCGCTTGTGTTTGGTTCAAGGTGAAGACATCATGTTTCGTCACTCGGAGGACTGAATACAAAATGCCCTCAGACATCGATTTATATGCTGCGGGTGAAACCTGCTTTCCTTCGTCTTTTTCTCTCTCTATCCCCCCCCCCACACTTGCTGCTACATCATGTTGTGTATTCACAGGAGATAATTGTGTGTGTTTGCTGGATGGATGGAAACATTCTCAGGGTTAGCACCACCACAGGAATGCTGGGAAAATGACTAAGTTGGGTGCAATGAAATGGTCTCCCTTGACTCTATTGTCGACTTGACTTTCAGATTTTTGGATGTATTCATTTTTCAAGGAGGAGGTGAGGCCTGTAGAAATTCTTTATTTCTGCCTCCATTAACTGCCAGAGCCCTTGCCTCAGTTGACCCATTATTAGGGCCTAAGGTAGGTCCACTCTCTGACGGCCCCAGCTTTAGCCTCATGCACAGACCCTGGTTTGACATAGTGAAACACGCCAGCAGAGAAATAAAAAAAAAAAAACGGTAGAGCATTCATTTATTTTAAGGGTCTGTTCACACAAATCATAATGAGCATTTTCTTCTGTCTGTGGTTGTTTGTCATATATGTGCTGAGAACTGGTTCCTAGTTGTCCGATTCCTTGGAAGTGCATGCCTCCAACCGATGCTTTCCAACAACTGCTAACGCGCAACGCCGCTCTATCATGTTTGTTTGTTAGTTTGGGACCATGAAAAAAACGCTCAAGTGTGCCGGTTATGAACTTGTATATACTTTTTTCCCCCAACAAGTTATCAGGAATCAATAATGGAAATCAAAATGAATTCCTATCCCTACATATATGCCTCTCATAGTTCTGCTGCCACCTCGGATACAGTCGTGGGAATTGGGAGTTTTATTTGTGGTTAAAGTAGTAAAAGATGACATTTGAAAACACTTTCCAGAAATGGTGTCCCAGAGACACTCAAAGACAATCCACAGACCTTACTGTTAACAATTTTCATTTCATAAAAAAAAAAAAAACCCCAATTAATTATGATTAAAGACAGTCGCTGTGAGGTGTGTCTCCCTGCATGGTACAGTGCCAATGCTTTACCAGTGTGTAGCCTTAGCACTGGCTGTCATCTGTCTTTTCAGTGAAGTTGTCCCCTATTGGCTGCAGAAAAAGAACCAGGCTGCGAGCCACGAGTCTATAGAAACCGCATTAGCAGTAGTGTCAGTGCCCGGGGGGAGCAGTTACCTCGAGCTCACCGGTGACTGTGATGTGAATGGCACTTGGCATGGGAAGTGTAGCTGTGTGAGGCCTTGCGTATGGCCCCACAAATAGAGCCAATGTGTTGAGCAGCTGTGGAAGTGACGGCTGGAGTGCGGCCAGGCGGCCCCGCTCCGTTTGATGCCGTGATTTAGCTTTGTGCTCCCTGGCTAACCCTGGACGGTAATGGAGGGTGATGCTTGGCTGAAGGGACGTTGGCACAGCACACGGTCTTCTACGGGCTGTTGTAGACGTCACGTGAAAAAGGAGACCAGCTACTTTTCAAGTCACTTCCACTCTGGTGGGGCTACAGGGATTTGAAATGTCAAGTTAGCTATTCGACCCGTCACTTGAACATCCCTGCATACATGTCTGCGTGTGTGAAAATGTGCCGGCGTGTCTCATGACTGCTTAGTGCATCTAATGACTACAAGTGCAAATGTGTTTGTGTGCTGGCTTGCACGGTGTGTCCTGTAACGGTGATCAATGAGTTTGTGTTGGAGGTGGGGGCGGCCACAAGGGAAGTGTGTTGGTGGTGATGGGGGTTGCTGAGATCGGGCTCCCATGTTAATGAGATCCTTGACTTGAGACGAGACAAGGACAACAGCAACGCTTTTCCCCTCTTTCTCTTTTCTCCCATTGCCTTTCATCCTTTCTCCCCTCCTCCTCCTCCTCCATTTCTCCCTCTCCTTTCGTCCTTCCTCCTTTGTTCCTGTCTCTCTCTCCTGTCCTCCGTCTTTGGAGAACAGAAGCCTGTGTATAAAGGGAAAACCAGGCCACCACTAGTTGTTTTCTATAAGCTATTATCTCTCTGTACAAGGTCTCAGACAATGCTGCATGTTGCCTTAAGTATTAATAGTGACCTTTTGAAAACAAAATGAAGAACTCTGCTAACACTGGAGCCAGGCCGGTCACCATAATTACGTTATCGACATATCGTACGACACATGACCATGACTGCGATAGGTGTAGGTAGACTCTTGAGTATCGCTATGTTATGTTATGTGATATGTGATACTGTATAGATTTTCAAAATCCCTGTATGGATTTTTATCAATAGTTAACTTTTTTTCTTCCACTTATCGTCCACAGCTGCAGAGTAGGAACATTTTGGGTTTAAGCCAAATGAGATGGGAATGTTGTTGTTACTTATATCTAACTTTGCACTAACTAAGGTAGAGTGGATTGGCAGTATATTGCCTGTTAAGGAATGAATGACTCTCTATACCCAATTATTTTATATTGATTTAAGTGCAATTTGTGTTAATAGAGCCAGAGAGTAGATTTTCTTTGTTTTGGTTGTGTGGTTAGGGTAAAAGTTCATTTCTCTTTTGAAGGGTGTACTTGCATTATTATGCCATTTATATTATCATTACATCAACGGCATAAAATGGTCTTAAAATGACAATAATATTGTTTATTACAAATATTTCTGGGAGCATACAGTATATCGTCCGACTAAAAAAGTTATTGTGAGGCCTAATTGGAGCACAATTCCAGTGTGTTTGTGCTTACGTGATTCATAGAGCATGAGTGGGTGTGACAGCTGGGTCAGACTAGGGTACCTTCACTTGTCCATTTGTGTGTAGTAGGCGTGTATTTATAGAGGAACCTGTACCTTGTAAGACATGTTTGTATGGCATTTCAAGTCCACCCAGTCAATGTAGCTAGTTGCTCACGGTTGCCACAAGGCGTGTCTTTTTGGCTCGGAACAACATTTTGTTCCTGAGCGCTCCTTACGTCTGAAAAAAAACAAAAACAAGAGCAGAAGCCAAAGCATGAACACACTGGCTTAAAATAGACACGCACACACACATCTTAAGTCGAAATCCATGAAACTTCAGTCGGTGTGAGAAATTTCTCGAGCGACGTTGTGGTGTAAGAGCAGTCCTGGCAACAAATGCTGGCTGAGGTAGAAAAGGCTGCAACAGCGAGGAAAAACAGCTCTCAGGAGGAATTTGAGGATTGTGTTTCACTGTTCCAATATCCTTGTCATGAAGGCAGGATTAGCTTTTCATTTTTTAGTATCTGTTGGGGATTAATTTACAGTGGCAGCCAGTAACTGAAGCCTCACTGTAACGTGCGTCTCCATACAGGGTGTCCGTGTGTGTGTGAAAGGCGACGCTCGCTCGCTCTCGGCTCGTGTTTACTCGAGCGCTCACAGGGCGAGTGGGAGCAGTTGACCTCCTCCAGCGGGGAAGGGGTTAAGCGCCAGGAATGATTGAGGTGTTGGTCGCACGCAGGCTGCTGCTCATAGCACTGCTGCTGCAGATTTTCTTTCTTTACACTTTCCATTTCCTTCACTCTCCTGCCCTCTGGGTTCTTATTTTTGTCCTCGCTCTGTCTTTTCTTTTTTTTCTTCACACTCCTCTTTTCTTTCTTCTTGCTGCCGACTTCAATTTCTCTTCAGTGACTTTGTTGGTTTGTTTTGCAGCCCAAGATAGCTATTTTCATCACACATTCAGGTCATTATTACTTGAGCTGCTCGATTAGTCCACTAACCGATTAGTCTATTGACAAAAAACTAATCGGCAACTATTTTGATTGAAGTAATTTCTCAGTGCTAAAATGTCCGAAAATTCAGTTTTCTAACATTTATGACTGCTTTTCCTCTGTTTTATATCATATTAAAGTGAATATATTTGGGTTTTGGACTGACAAAACAAGACATTTAAAGACATCACCTTGGACATCTTTCACCATTTTTAGATTAATCTATAATGAAAACAATCATTAGTTGCAACATACAGTATAATCCAGTACACGATCTCCTTTTTTACATGCTTTTACCTGTGAGAATGTGAAATGGTTTCAGGAATAGAGAGCTAGCGCTTGTACATTTATCTTCAAGTAAGACTCTATCTTCCTCTTTGCACCCTGCGTGTCTGTGCTTATCTGCCTCGCTCCTCACTACTCATTCTTTACAGCCCTCCTCTATCTCTTTACCTCTTTCTTCCCTCACTCCCTCGCTCCATACCTTTTGTCTCTCTTGCTCTCTCTCTGTCCCTGTGCTGTTGGCTGGGTGGGTAGCAGCGGTGTTGGAGGGAGTCTGAGTCAGAAGGAAATGAACCCAATAAATCAAGCTCTTGTCCCTGTCTCCTCCCAGCTCTCTGCAGCGCTGTGCATTTCCACTGTTGCCCTGTGGAAAACCTTGCAACAGCGTCATCAGCGAACGTCATCTCATCACTGTGTGTTTTTTGTTGCCATTTTAAATAAATAAATTGATTGTTCCCTGTGAGTTGAAGTACATAATTATGACCTAATGTGTGTTCACCTACAAAGTTTTTCATCATTTCCGAATTTCACGATGATATATAAACTATGCAAATTATTATATTCTCATAGTGTATTCACCCTGGTCACCAGGGATGTGCTTAACAATACCCTTTTATTTTTTATTTTTGGCAGCTATCCTGTAAATTCATAGTAAGTGATGGATGTTATGTAAGTATGAGGGTGTGTTGAGTAAAATATGTAATTTGTAGCTTTCTTAAAAATAAACTTAATGTTTTCATATTTGTGGTTTGCCGTGTGATTACAGTATCTGCCTTTTTAAGATTTCACATATTATCACGTGCTAACTTTCGGCTTAGTGAAAACTGATAATTAGAGTTAGGAACCATTCACATTTGAACCAGTGAAAGTTCCTGGAATTCAGTACTTTATTCTCTCGGTAATAACAAAAATGTAATTTTTCAGCTATAAGAAATGCGTCCAAACTTATTTTTTACAACTGAATTGGATTGAAGTTTGGAAGATGTCTCGTCCAATCCGGGACGTTGATGTTTTAAGCCTTTTGCTTTATATCTGGTGATGTGTCTTCTCCCATGGGGCAGTTCTCTCTGCAGAGAAGCATCCCCGCAGCAGGATGCTAGTATGTGCTGACGCATAAGAGTTTAATATGATTGCCAAACGGCTCCACTCCGGTGCCATCAGATCACAGAACCCTCTTGCACTTTATCTCAGTGGCTCCCACGTGGCTGCTGGCAAACACCAGCCCAGATGTTATGCGAGTTGTTTTCAACAGTGGCATCCTCTCTGCTGCTTTAACATAAAGCTGAGGATGTGGAAGCAGTTGGGCAACAGATGTCACATGCAAAGTGCCTCCCATGTCAGCCATGACGGCCCGTAGCTCCAGAGTGCCCATCACTTGTTCTCTTCTCACACAGACACTCAGTTTTTGAGGACCGCCCACTCGAGGCAGGCTGTGCCATAGTTAAATTTTTCTCTGATGAACATACTGTACTTTGGGGGGAATATTCAGTGCCATAATTGATCATTTTTACATTTTTGTATTTTAAAAGGAAGCTCGTTAGCTGTGATTGATGCATCGCTGAGGGTAAGAACGGCTGAGATGTAATGAGCAGCAGCGGACAATTTAATATTGCACAGCTCCGACTTATCCAGATCTAACCTCACTATTGTTAACAAAAACAAGCAACAGTTCTTCAAGTACATCAAAAACGTTCACTCTGACAATGTGACAAACGGCCGCACCGGCGACCACATTTTCGGCTCTCTAGTCAGCGTGCTGCACTTCTTCTTTGAGTTGGTTTTTGCAAAAAACAAAGTATTCAACCCAGTATGTGACTTCTAAAAACAATATGACGATATAAGCGGCTGGTTACCTTGTAATGACTTTGTTTCTAACAATAGAATACGAAAATATGAAAAGTACAACACCATTACAGTCATTTAAAAAAAAAAAAACACAATACAAGTTTTCCTGGTGTGTGATTTAGGGATGAGAAAAAATATGTCTCCTTTATTTACACAGGAAGACGTTTGTGATCTCCTTATTTAAGATTGTTTGATTTGTGTCCTAATAAACATGTATTTCTCAACAAAGGTAAAGTGATTCCAGTGTGTTTTAGTGCTATATTTTGATGATTATGGCGACAATCTCGTGAATCGCAATTATTTTGTCCAGGATAATCGAACGTTACATTTTCGGATTGTCCGTGTGTCTACTTTTGTTGCTACTAAAATGAATTTGTATACAGGACATTTATGTGAGTTAATATCACAGCCAGAGTATAAAGATTGTTATGGTTAAAGTTTTACAGTAATGCGAATTTGACTCGCTCTCATCTTTGGGATATTTCGCAGTAAGCGATGTGTTGCTGAACATGGCTCGTGGTATTCTCTGAGGCAGCAGTAAGCCACAACTTCCCCTCGGGGCTTCCAGGCTCCAGAAACTTTCACCCCCCTTCTGTGAAGTGCCTATAAAGTGCACCTGCAGTGCTTCAGGGATGTGATTTATTTATTTATTTTTTCAGCTTTATTGGACACACAAGTCCTATTTGATGTCTAACAACATGTTAAGTGTTATCCTGCCGTTTGTTTTCCTGGACAAAAACCTGGCTTAGGTTTTGCGCTTGGGTGCATATCAGATAATGTGTTTGTTCTGTGTTTGAGCACACACCTGCTGACACGGCTCGCGTTTTCCGGGACACACTAAAAGATTTAAGCCTCACCAGAAATGAATGTCTGATGGCATGTTTCGGAATAAGTGTGGAAATGGGACACGCTGCACTGGAATTAAACTGCTCACCCGGTACAACCAAAGGAACTGAGGTGCAGCTTTTTGATCAAACAACCCAGGAGTCAGGGGAGGCATTGACACACGAATGGCAGCCTCTAACACGACATGTCGCATACATTATACAGGCTCACTCATCACAGTGTGGCTCTCATGCTCTTCATTATCCTGAAGTCTCTGTTCACAGATCCACATGCTCTGTGGTGTCATTGTAGTTTTCAGTCTGCTGTCGGCTGGTTAATACACTGTGGCAGGACACACAAGGCCGCTTTGTTGTTTTTAATTTGTACACATTAAGCTGTTAAATTGACTGACAGTCTCAACTTTCTCTCCTCTCTCCCCCCCCCTCTCACCTCTTTTGTCCTTCTGCCAGCCGGTGGCAGAGCCCATCCCCATCTGCAGCTTCTGCTTAGGGACCAAGGAGCAGAATCGCGATAAGAGGCCGGAGGAGCTCATCTCCTGCGCCGACTGTGGCAATAGCGGTGAGTGCTAAATTGTGACCAGTAAGACCAGTTCAGCCTGTGACTGGGTTAAACTTTCTTAGTTTGTGGTAGAAACAACCACAGAAGAAGAGTATCAGTCAGCTGTCTGCAAAGCATAGATGTGATTGGTTAGAAAAATTTTGTCCACCGGCCGAATGGCTAATGAATGCTCAAATTTGACCTGCCACTCAATAGATCAGCGTGTTTTGTTTGGCTGGTGAGTGATGCAAATCTACGAGCCACTTGCATATTTGACCAGAAATTGGCTGGTAAATGGCGAATTTTTTTTTTACCAAATACCTCAATATCGATTTTGCAGTATTTGGTCAAAAACTGACCATTGGTGCTTTCACAAAAATATTTACACAATGAGATTTTTAATGAATAATCATCAACAGCCTAATGTGGATTAAGTGACTAAATGGGTAAAGTTCAGAAAATGACATCACTTTAAAACCAGGAAAAGACAACTTATGGCATATTACGATATCACAATATCCAAAATCTAAGACGATATGTAGTTTCATATCACAAGATCGATATATTATGAAAATATTGGCCAGTTATGATGCAGTCTCCAACAGTGTTCGTTTTGTTAACGGAAACTATGACTGAAAATATTCGGCAACAAACTTTTTTTTTCCCACTTCTAAGACGAGACGTCTATAAACAATAACTGTGACGATAACTGAATGCGATATTATTAAAGAAAAGAGACTAAAATGTAGTTCAAATAATATAAACGTCACCAAAATCCAAAAAAAAAGGAGACAAATTATAATAGAGTTGCTTTTTTTCCATATCAGGACTACAGCGTCGGCACAGTCAGAGGACTCGGAGTAATTTTCTTACTCAAGTTAAAGCTAACAATGAAAACAAAAAGGCTTGAGAGAAAGAATCTGGCTGGACAAGATGGACTGAAACGTTCAAAAATAATCTGTTGGTGAAAACTAGACTTAAATAGTTTTCTGTTTTTAGTTTTCTTAAAATAAGAGAGGCTAAAATGCCCAGACAGGATGAGGTTGACTAAAAACTAACAAGGACATTTGACACGGGACTAATTCTCAACAAAATAGCTGACAAAATAACACTAGTCTCAAATCTGTAGAAAAGCTATTTGCAGTTTAAAAACAAATATAAGCACAATGCTAAGCACACATCCTGGAGCTTGTAAGAAGCTGCACACAACTATTTGATTTAGGTTATTTTTCTTTCCTCTCTGCACATGTATTTTGGGTCCAGGATGTTTAAGCTTGAGTAAGATGGACACAGTAATTGACAGATAGGTTCTCAGAGAAAATGATGGCGGTCTAGTGGTCAGGCTTTCAAATAGAATACTGGAAGGTAGTGAGTTCAGTACCAGGCTGCCACCATTGAGCTCCTGAGCAAGGCACTTAACCCTGAGTTGCTCCAGAGGACTGTCCCTACAGTTAGTTTACTGTAAATCGCTCTGGATTAGAGCGTCTGCTAAATGACCTGTAATGTAATGTAAAAAGTGGGATATAATTATGGTTTTCCTGCTGCTGAGTGAGAGCAGAGGAGAGATTGTGTTCCTCCTCTTTCCTCTGCGGCTTTCTGTCCCAGACAGGACCATCTTGTTTGCTGCTCTTCAAACGGCGAAAGCACAGCTCTGACAGATTGTCATTTATGTTTGAACACTCTCTTTGCAGCCCGGCTTGATGCAGGGAGGGCTTTCAATTCCAAAAGGAGCTCTTTTTCTTTTTTCCTCCTACAATGATGCAAGTGGGTCACGGCTGTCAGTCAAACTCTGACGCACTTGTTTGTGTATGTGTGTCTATCTACCTGCAGGCCACCCGTCCTGTCTCAAGTTCTCCCCAGAGCTCACAGCGCGAGTCAAGGCTCTGTGGTGGCAGTGCATCGAATGCAAGACTTGCAGCAGCTGTCAGGATCAAGGAAAGAATGCGGTGAGTGGATGAGCGAATATGGCGGACTGGCAGCCTAACAGCATCTGTGAGCACTCTCTTCTCTGCTTTAAGTGCCACACGGAGATGCTGATAGACATATCTGTGGTCGTGGGATTGAGCTATTTTAGTCGGCATCGGCATGATTTTACTCTTTCTCTCTGACTTGTCAAGCGAGGAATCATTGTTATTCAAATGTTTGTTGAGAAGGCTCGACGGTGAGACAGCACAACACACTGCCAATGATGAAATGCGTCTTTGAGGAGGGAGAATAAAATGGAAAAACGAGGAAGTTGCCCGACCCAATCATGGCGGATATTTATAAAGCACTGTCCAACTTTACATGACACATTCAGAGTCGTTGAATAAAAAAGTATTTTAATGCATATGTGGAAATCTCATTAAATGTGTTGTTAAACAAGCTCAGGTGCTTTGGTCGTCCTCCAATAAATGTATCCTCAAACAAAGTGCATCGTATATGTATTAGACATGGGTGACACACATTTGACATAATAAAAAATAAAATCGTTGCCCCAATATATTGTTCTCGCTTATTGAGTTGGGGGACTGAGACTCGCTCTGCATCTAAAGCGTTTGATAATCATCAATACTGTGTGTGTTTCCTGTGCAGGACAACATGTTGTTCTGTGACTCCTGTGACCGGGGCTTCCACATGGAGTGCTGTGATCCCCCCCTCACGCGGATGCCAAAAGGTAAGTAAACAACACTGCTCCTTTAACTCATTACCTACCTCTTCATTTCCTATTTGCGGCCACCAATGAACTGAAAGAATACTCTCAGCTCATACATTACTACTCTAACCGACCACGATGTTCTCATGAAGCACCTAATGCTTCACCATTAAGTGCTAATGTGTTCGATACGTCCCTGAGCATGTTGGTATCTGCGCTGAAGCCTAATCCACCTCAGGGTATATGAACCTGTGCTTGTGCTCCTTCTCTCCCAGGCATGTGGATTTGTCAAATCTGCCAACCCAGGAAAAAGGGAAAGAAGCTTTTACATGAAAAGGCAGCACAAATCAAACGGCGCTACAACGCACCGCTGGGGCGGCCCAAGAACAGGTAAAGAAACGGCTTCAGCGAATGGCGTCTTCTTCGATGTTCGCTCAGTGGAGAGGCCGAGTTTACAGCCTACTCCAGTGACAGAGATTATGTGGTGCAAAGGGGAAAATGCTCCAAAAAATCTCAGAAGGTCTCTAAAAACTGTGATCAAACCCTGAGATTTCAATAAATATTTTGAATATTTGTCCGTTTAGGCCTAAAGTGGCCGTTTTCACACTGCACCAAGTTCCGAGGCCACTTAGTCTATAAGGTTTTCTGACTCGTGTTCATAAAAAATGTTGAAAAAATAGCAAACAGAAACGTAACCTTAGCATAGTCTGCCTATATCAATGTATACAAAACTATACAAAGACGGTGGTATAAAATATTATTTAATACCTATGTAATATGTCAACGTAAACATTTTTCCTAAATATAAAACGTGCTTATGTGGCTCTTACAAGGCCAATATGCTAATCCTACATTAAGCTTTATTTAATTTTATGGACTTTAGGCAATAATTAATAATTACTAACCAAAAAAGACAGTGGTTGCAAAAGTTGCCGCCCAAATATATATATATATTTTTTATTTCCTACACTGGCCAACTCAAAAAGCTTATTTTTTTTCTTTTATTGCCATTTTTCTTCTGTCATTAATCAATATCTATGAAAGTATAAAAACATCCTGTATGGTCGAGCTGTTCTGCTTCCTGACACAGCCTTAAACAAACCCCTCACTTCCTCCGCAGGCCGGGGCGGCCCTTCAAGAAGCTGGGCGGGCGAGGTCGGCGGAAGCGCTCAGCCTCAGCCAACTCATCCTCCAGCTCCTCCTGCGAGGGTTACCCTGGTGACGACCGGCTTCTTTTTTCAATGAGGGACGACGACGACCTGTCACAGGGCAGCCTGCGCTTCAACAACAAGACCAAGGGCCTCATCGACGCCCTCACAAAGTTCTTCACGCCGTCGCCCGAGGGCCGCAAGGCACGGCAGGAAGTAGTGGACTATTCACAGCAGTGCCGCATCCGAAAGAAAGCCTGTCGCAAAGGAGAAGGAGACGATAGAGGTAAGGACGAGCTGCTGCTTATGCACACGCTTCACTACCACCGCAGGATGCAGTTAGTCTGCAGTTAGTCTGCAGTTAGTCATGATGCAACATATTAGATCTGTACTCGTCCACTGGACAAAAAGAATAAAGTTTTTTCCATAAATGTAAGTATTTTATTATTACAAAAAGTTACAAGATGGGCAGCTTAGAATATGTTATTGTTAACTGACCAAAATAGGTACTATACTACGTATGTGCTGTATTGTATTGATATAGTGAATTAGGTGTTAAGCAACAGTGCAGCAAAATAATGAAGTGACTGCGAAAGGCTATGAATTTTAACAACTCAAAAACCTTCACGGCATAAATTGGTAATAGTTGCACTTTAATGAGCCACAAGCATCAAGACATTAACAAATCCAAAACTGTATCAGACTTTTATCAGACTGTATTTTGTTTTTGTGATGCATAAGATAAGATAGAACTTTATTTATCTCGAGGGAAATTGTTGGGCAACAGTTGCAATACACAGTAGGAAACAGTATAACAATTCTAAAATGTACAAATAGTGCAATAAATTTGACAAAATATATAAACATAAGATGAGCTGAGATGGGGTAAGAAGGTGAGGTAAGGTGCGGTATTTAGCAATATAATATAAATAATCTAAATTTACAGAAATTACAATAATTACAAAAACAAACATAGACGATGCATTCAGGTTCTTCCCGTTTTAAAAATGACCCAGCCCTGATGTTTCCTATTTGGAAATTGTAGGACGACGGTAAAAATGGTGTATAATCGATTTTGTCATTTTCTGCCTCCTAAAATTGTTGCTTAAGAATAAAAAAAAATAGCTTTGTAATGTGAAGTGGCCACCTGCAGTTCTCTTTCAACGTCTGTGTTTTGACCCACTTTGAAGATTTCGGTGTACAATGGATTAGCAGGTTTATACAACCTTTATGAAAACAGTTTACGCTGGAGATGCATCAGAAGCCACTAACTACAATAGTTCTGATCATTGAATATAATATGCACAGTACATTCACTGGTTAACATGGAAGCCTCAATGAAGTGGGACACATTGTTTCTCTATGTTTCTCTTTAGTGCACGTTGAAAAATATACATTTACTTGAGCACATGTATACATATACATGCAATTATATTGCAGTATGCTCTTTTTCTTGAACATACATGTATGTGTATAAAATTACAGTAATAATGAAATATAATAAAAAAGAAAAGAGAATACATCATGAACAGATGGTGTTCATCATCAGATGTTCCTAAAATAATAATGAGTGGATCTGGTTCTAGCTTATTTTAAATTGGATTAAACAGTGCCGTGCATTATTAGAACATAGATGGATGTTCTCCAGGCTCTGTGGGACACATTCCCTCAGCACTTCATGTTTTGAAGGTTAACTTTGAGCAAACTGCAGTTGCACTGTTGAGTAAAAGCAGAGCAGTGCATTAACGACGAGGGCTGTACCGCATAGTCTGAAGCTTTATTCACGACAATGACATTTGAATGCTCAGCTTCTTACTTTTGATGTCTATTTCTAATGTTGAAGGCTGGTATTTGTGCACAGTTGCAGATAAAGATGAGGCTACACTAATATAAGTATTATAGTGTTTGTAGAATTAGATTTCAGTGGTGGCTTTGTAAGATTGTTTCAGACTTTGTGATCCAAACATTTCCAATAACTCCAGAGTGTAAAGTCCAAAAGTCAACATTTATGCTTCAAGCTATTGGCGTTTAGCCTTCAAAAACAACATTTTCACTGCGGCCACAAAACCGTTTTCTCTCCCACTTGCTGCACACAAAGGAAGGCGCGCAGCTGTATTAACGCAGGGCGATGTAGCAGCAACCTAACGGCACAGGATTTTTTTTTTTTTTTCATTTTTGCTGATGGTGTCATAACATATGATGCCAGACGTTCAAAAGTTCATCCGAAAATAGACGTTGGGTACAGCCCTGCGAATGGCAGAGCAAGGTGGCAAATGACTCATTTATATGTGTCATATAGGTATAGGAAACACTCCACCTAAATGTTGGTCGGTCCCCTGCCGTACATTTGCTAAATTCCTCCTGCTTTAGAAAGGAAAATATTATTTGATCCTCAGGATTTATTTTTAAGAAAACTGTTGTCTCAGTGTCCACCATTGTAAAAATCAATCGGGACACATCTTGGCACTCGGCCTGGCAAGCTGCTAACTACATTTGCATTGATGTCGACTCTTGTGTTTCTCTCCCCAGACAATCAGGAAGGCAGCGACTGGCGCGACGAAGATGAGAAACTGCCCGGCCACGAGAACCTGACGGAGAAAGACATCGAGCTGTTCAGACACATCCAGGAGCTGGCCCTGCAGGTACACAGACGGAGAGACCAAATATTAAATGTCTTACAAATGTGACCTGAAGAGGGGCCATATTGTCTAGTGAGGCAGCATCAGCAGGGGGAACCAGGCTGCAGTCATTGGACAGGATATTGTGTAAACCCACGCTGTGCAGCGGGGGAGCTGCATGTCAGTGGTGATGGTGATGTGGTCAGGAAGAGCAGAGTCAACAACACTCGGGTCGTAAAAGATGAAGTCTGTGGGATGAAGGCAGGTTTGTGGGTGGAAGAGTCAATGAGCTGTGAGACCATTGTATTTTATTAATACATTAATTTGCCGTGGAACAGCTGCCAAATTGAGCATGTGTATTAAAATCTCCCATTAGCATAGATGCTGAGTTTAGGACTCTGTGAAGATCAGAGGTTTAAATGACTAATTGAAAATAATCAGGGGCGACAACAACTTCATTACAAGGTGATTAAAGTATAGTGTTGTTATTGAAAATTTGCTTGAGTTTCACATTCTGCTTGTGATATTGTGTGAAAGGGCAGCATGGGTCAGTGTAACCACAGCCTGGAGAGTCTCTGCTAGATTATAGCAAAAATCAACGTTATTTTTGGTCAATATTTACTCATTGACTTTGGAAACATCATGCATTTATTTATTTTTTTAAATAATTGTTTAAACATGTCTTTTAAACAGTGCATTTTCTTGAACTTTACATATATATTTCAACCCCAAAAAATGTTTTTGTAAAAAATATTAAATAAATAATATATAATACACAAATAAATAATGTAAAAATAATAAATTTAATTTAAATAAATAAGATCAGCTATGTTGTAACGTTGGTGCACTCATGATAAATATTCAATATATAAAAATAAATTGGATCAAATATGTCGTAGTGTACTGCCACAACCTGCTGAAAACTCCTACATAAATTCAACATTTTGGTAAACTATATTATACATATTCCAGTAAGTACCTCAGCAAAAACAGGTGATTTATAAGACACGACGAGATATCACTCTAAAACGTAATGCAGCACAATAATAGTTATATCTCCCCTCTGCAATGTCTGTCGGGCTCATAACGTTCAGGTTGGTGTCGAGGAACATCCATGTTTGATGACAGTGTCCTGCACGTAGCCAGTGTATTTACAGAGAGCAAATGTAAATGACATTAACGCCGCTTTACATGCAGCACAGCAGCAGATTGACCAGCGAGCGGGTGTTTGACCAGCGTCACGGGAGCACTATCCCAAATCCCGACGGGAATATTCACACCAGTGTTAAGTGTTTGATGCAGGCAGAGTAGTAAACGTTAATGACGTGTGAAAAGGGCAGATGTGATTATCTAGGTTGAGTAGCTGTGGAGTAAAGTACACGATGATCATGAGCGACAGGCAGGGATGTCCAGACCGCCGCTCCACAGGTACGAGTGTATCGATCCAATGTCATCGACGCATATCATCTTTAGGATGCGCCTTTATTTTGAAATTCCCGATGCACGTCCGAGTCACTGAGGCACCTCCTTCCTGCAGAGGCCAGGAATAAAAATTGTGAAATCATATTTGAGTGGCTTTTTCTGATATCGACAAATATCACATCATGAGTCCAAGGATTTGATATAATATGTTATCGTGATGATTTACATCCCTCCTGGCAGAGAGCCTGGTCGCTCTGAGAATCCCGGAGGAATAAGAAGCGAGTTTTGGTCTCTGACATAATCGATTAATTGTTTCAGTTCTTTTTCTTTTGTGCTACACTGGTCTGCCTGGATCAGGCCTGGTTTATGCTCGCCATAGTGTCCCAGACACGAGGTTGCACTAGCCAAAGATGACGTCATCGCGTAATTTGTGATGAGCCTTCTGAAAGACGCTTGGTCGTGCACCTCCGAATTTCTGTAACTTTGCACCCGCTGCACAAGTGGGGCTTTTCCGACATGATTGCAACAAATACTAATAAAAGTAAATGACCTAAATTAAGAAGTAAAATAATGAATACATTTTTACTATTAATGTCTCAGGATTTTAAAAGCTTTAACAAATTGAAAATCTACATTTGAGTAAATGTTTTGCCAGCTGAATGACATTGTTTACAGGATGTTCAAATGTTTCAACCTTTTTTCCCCCATTAGAATACATTTTCTTGATAGGTTTTGTGTATGTAGCGTATGCTGATGTGTTGATGGTGACACCCAGTGTCCTGCCCACCTTTCACGCCTGAGTGTCAGATCCTAAACCAGCAGGCTCTGGTGTGTAATGTGTCTACTTGCCGTATGATCTGCAATAAACCTGGACCTGACCTTTCATGTCCCTCCCTCTCCCTCTTTGTTGCTCGCCCAAACAGAAAGTCGGGGTGACGGGTCCACCGGACCCTCAGATGCGATGTCCGTCAGTCATCGAATTTGGAAAGTTTGAAATCCAGACGTGGTATTCATCACCCTACCCCCAGGAGTACAGCAGGTGAGCTGAGGACCTTAATGAAGCACAACAGCATGATGTACTTAGAGTCCTGCTTCGAGGCAAAGCAATTACCCCCGTGTGATTGAGCTCAATTATGAGCTTGTTTACTCGACCACCTGCTTTGGCAGGTAACCAGCCAGAGAGGCAAATAGTTTCTGATTTGCTGAGGGTGTAATTATCTTTTTTCCATGTATGTTGAATAAAATCTGCCCTACTATTCTGACCAAATCTGCTTTTATTAGGTATTTGAAAATAGTCAAAGTGAAAGAATATTGACATTTGATAAAAGATTATTGACACATTCAGTGCAAAAATATATCTATATTAACCCACAAGGTTATTGTTGCTTCTTTCAAAACGAGCTGTGAAAAGTGTCTCTACGAACAATGGTCCTTATTGATTAATCTGCCAATTATATTTTCTCAATTATTCGTAAAATGTCAAAGAAATTGTAAAAGAAAAAGAGCCATCAGAAATTCCCAAACCCTGTTGACATTCATATTGCTTGATTTATCTGACTAACAGTCCAAAACCTAAAGATATTCTAATAACTATCAAGTAAGACAATATCCACGTCTGTGAAGCTGGAACCAGAGAGGAAAAAACCTGCTGTGAATAAATCGATTTTTGAAAACCGTTAAATACAAAATAATTTGCATCCATTCATTGTACTCCTCTGCCTTTTCCCTGTCCAGACTACCAAAGCTCTACTTGTGTGAGTTCTGCCTGCGCTACATGAAGAGTCGCAGCATCCTCTACCAGCACATGAAGAAGTGCAGCTGGTTCCACCCGCCTGCTAACGAGATCTACAGGAAGGAGGATGTCTCTGTGTACGAGGTGAGGAGCTGTGATGGTTAATGAACTGGTAATGTGAGTTATTGTGGATGACGCTGTTACAGAGAGAAACCTGCAAACCTCCTCTTTCTTCTTCTCTTCCTTTTTATTCTTGCAACTCGTGTTCGAAACTCGAGCCCTGGTGGTCGCCTCAGACGACACACAATTGTTCAGTATAGTCAACGTTTTCGCTGCCACTAATGACTCATTCTATATCCATTTTTAATCTTAATGTGTCATTCTATAATGTAGCACAACACATAAATACAGGTTAACATATTAAGATGCAACACTGAAGGCTGATATGTGCTCCCTATCGCGATGTGCTTGCAAAATATGCTCCCCATATTCTTACAGTATAATACATGGAGTGAGTAGTGGTGTAATATAAAATGATTCTGTAGTGGGGACATTATTTTTTAGGGGATATTGGTGTATCGAAATACGCTCCACCTGAATGCCTATCGATTTGCGCTACAGTAGCATTTTGCGACGAGGCAGTATGAGTTGTCGGCACACATCTGATGGCGGTCGCCCAGCCTTTGCCGGCGTGTTGGCTGTGAGCTCGGACTTCTTTCGGGATCTCCCCGGTGGAGCTCCACGCGTTGCAGCATGGAGGGAGGCCGGGTGCCGCTCATCATGTGCTGCCCGGGCTGCAGTGACACGGAGCCGGTTGACAACCGTACACTTAGTCAATGTAATATTTTAGGTAGCAGACAACTGCATGGCTTTATGAGTGTATTTAGCAGCTATAAGGAGAATTTTTATTTTATTTTAAAAACATGCCCTGACAGTACAGACCAACGAGTCCTTTCTCAAAAATGTATTCTATGTTCATTCTTTATTGCAGACTGTGGGAATATCTGCTCGGTCAGATATTAATCACATACAATAGTGCATCAACTCTCTGAATATACAGTATGTTGATCAGTTCCTACTGGTGATTAATTAACACCCCTACCTACCTTGTGGATATTTTTTTGTCATCAGGGAAATTATTAATTATTATTAGAAGAATTCCTAATAACCAATTTACAGTTAAGCTCTTCGCCTGGGTCTCGTAGCGCAGCGGCAGATTAATTCAGCGGGTTGTTGTCTGCAGGCCACTGCAGCTCCTGTCTGCAGTCCATCCTGAGCGGAGCACAGATAACTGGCGAGCTGCCAACCTGAACCTCCCTCCTTTCTCTTTCCAGCTCTTTGTTTCTCTCCTCCGCCCTCTCTATCTGTCAGGGTCTCCAGAGACACGGCTGAGATCATTGCCTGACACTAACTTCTACTTCATTCACCTTCACTTTGTTCCACAGCAGCTTTAAGATGTGCTTCTGGACAGCCGTGCGTCTGGGACTGAATGCTTGTCATTGAGGCAGCTTTCTGTCATGTTGTTGATGTGTTTTCTTCACTAATCCCGCTACAGGTGGATGGGAACGTGAGCACAATCTACTGTCAGAACCTGTGTCTGCTGGCCAAGCTGTTCCTGGACCACAAGACCCTCTACTATGACGTGGAGCCCTTCCTTTTCTATGTCCTAACCCAGAACGACAGCAAAGGTTGCCACCTCGTCGGCTACTTCTCCAAGGTACGGCCATGATGCTCCCAACTAGAGTCTCACGACACTGGAATCTCTGACTTCGATATACAATCATTGAAAAATATCAATATTCGATACCATTTTCAATACCACAGGGGATAATTCACTATTAAAAGATAAATATAACAAAGCCGTTAGACGACTTTTCTTTCCTCGGCTAGTAGCAGCAAACAGCAAAATGACTGCAGTAAGCATTAACAATAATTACAACTTAACATTAATGAAAACAATATTTTTCTTGAGGTAGTCATGTTCTAAAGCCTCTGAGATTGTCACACATTCAAATGGCAATAAAGTGCATAGAAACACACTCGCTGTGCCCACATAGCCCCGCCTCACGCCAGTGCAATATAATAAATGTGTTTTTGTTATAGTGTTAGCTCATTAAAGACGGCTAATCCAGAGCTTCCTCGGCCGGTTTTGGTTGACCAAATAAAACAGCAGGAGTGCTGTTTGGAAATACTTCACATTTGCATGAGAGGATTTCGGTCTCCTTCATCTTCCAGGAATGCATACCTCTGTAAATTATAACTGCCTTGTACAAACGTACCAACACAACAACATGAACCGAAATGCAGAAAGAAGTCTATTCAAATGAAATTGAAATCCATTGGCATCACCCCACACATGTGCATTCCTACAAATATACATGTTGTGCTCCAGATGAACAGCGAGTGCTGTGAGCTCCGTGTCCCCTCTGTGGAGTTTGCAGTCGCAGGTGCTCCCATTAGCATGCCACGTCGCTGCCAAAACACAGCAGTTAGTGAGCGGACGCAGCACCATCAGCACCCTGCGGCCCCCCCACACAGGCCTGCTCTGTGATGTTGCTTTCCATTATATTTGTTTTTTTTACGTTGGAATGTGTCTGTGTCTTACCTTCTTTCTCCAGGAGAAGCACTGTCAACAGAAATACAACGTGTCATGCATCATGATTCTTCCTCAGTACCAGCGGCAGGGCTACGGACGCTTTCTCATCGACTTCAGTAAGGGCTTCAGCCCAACACACACACACACACACACACACAGTGACAATACTGTGTACATATACCTGTTGATGGACTTTATACATTCTAAAATAGGAATAACTGCTCAAGATGTGGTTTGTTTCTCCCTCCCTGCAGGCTACTTACTGTCCAAGCGCGAGGGCCAGCCAGGATCTCCAGAGAAGCCTCTGTCGGACCTCGGTCGGCTGTCCTACATGGCCTACTGGCGCAGCGTGGTGCTGGAGTGTCTCCACGAGGTCCGCGACCGCCAGATCACCATACGACAACTTAGCAAACTGACCGGGATCTGCCCGCAGGACATCACCACCACCCTGCACAGCCTCAACATGCTGGAGCAGCGAGGAGACAGGTCAGAGACGGGACAGACACTCCGCTTCAGTTCCAGTTTAACAATACAAAAACATAACAATTTGTTTACAGTGCATTGAGAGGCCGGAAAGAAGCCTCCACCAAAAATAATGTTAAAATATCACAATGTTATTGAGATATTAATATACAGAAAATAATATGACTTTATAATTGTGATGGTAAACTATTAGAGCAAGATATAATACAAACGGCAATAAATATATATTTATTGTAAAACTGAACCCAATCGAAATATAATCTGGTTTGTAGCCAGCCTTTAAAGTAGACTTTAGTAGATCATTGCTCACATAGTCCCTATGATTCATATTTCACTGACTATCAATTTGATGTCCTGCTGCATCCTCAGTTCATTGACTCTTCAGTTATTGTCGTTAATCTTTTTGACACTGGAAACACTTTGTTCCAAATAAAATGACAATGACTGAAATGCTGGAGCAGCTCACTGACTGTAACACCGACATGCACCCAAGACACTTCCGAATATTCAGCAAAAATGTCAGCAACAGTAGGATTGAAAGGTGGGCAGTTGGTTAAGTGTAATTATCACCATTTCAGTTTAAGCCGGTGATTATTGTGAAGTCGCTGTCTGACAGTAGAGGCCTTCAAAACTGGGTTTTTGGGTCACAATGCTGTGAGCAAAGACGAACGTCAGTGTCATCACCAGAAAACAGTGACAATGTGAAGCCTTGCTTTGAATCACAAACATTGACAAAACTAACTTTTTAATGTAAGTACACATAGACATATCAATATTCTTGTAAATGTTCATAGT
Source organism: Bovichtus variegatus (assembly GCA_943593645.1). Taxonomy (NCBI): domain Eukaryota; kingdom Metazoa; phylum Chordata; class Actinopteri; order Perciformes; family Bovichtidae; genus Bovichtus; species Bovichtus variegatus. Next base: position 8,590,639 of record CALSCE010010657.1, on the reverse strand, counting down.
TATCTATGTATAACACGTAGTTGTGAATGAACACTTACATAAACTGTCACACAGACATATTCTTCTAACTTGCATGCAGAAAAGCATGGCCTCCGTTTTTGTACACGAGTTCTAACGCTCTTATTTCTTCAGGCTGGTCCTGGTGCGACGGGAGAAGCTGGTGTCCAACCACATGACGCGTCTGAAGGCTCGGCCACGGCAGCTGGATGTCGACCCCGAGTGTCTCCGCTGGACTCCCGTCATTGTAACCAACACTGTGGTGTCTGATGCCGACGGAGACGACGACGATGATGAGGAGGATGAAGAGCCAGAGGAAGACAACCGCAAGGAGGTACATACGGTCAATTTATATTAGCTCTAAGTGGAAATAATACAGGGTTACCATGGAGTCTTAAAAGGCATTTCATTCATTCATCTAAAAAGTAAGGTCTTAATTGGTATAAAAATGTCTTCAATCAATCTTTCACAAGTCTTAAAAACGCTACGACATGGGAAAGTAGAAATTATTAATCATATTTATCTATTTAAAAAAATTAGAATTTGCAAAAATGCACATAAAATTGGTTTGCATTAAAAAAAAAATTTAAAAAAAAAAGTTTTAAATCTAATTTGCCTTAAACTGTAGGAACACTGAAAACAGATTGTACATTTTGATTGATTAATTATTGACTTGACTTTTCTGTAAATAGATCAAACCAAGTCACAAGGTCCCACCAATGTCCTGGCACATGCGCCAAGCAAAGAAGAGGGAGGAGGATGAGGACGAGGAAGAAGAAGAGGAAAGAAAGGGCTTCCTGGGGTTTCCCATTAGCCAAAGTTCTCCGACTTCCCCTCCCATCCGCTGTCCACCCTCTATCCCAGAGCCACCACGCCCCCCTCCCCCAACAAATGGAGAACGCAGACCACGGGGGCGCCCACCCAAAAACTGGCCTTGGGGCAAAGTGAAGGACAGCGCGCGGGTTGGACGGCCACCTAAGATCCGCCCGGTGGAGGACGAGGACGATGAAGACGAGGAGAGGACCGAGGGAGGAAAAAACACAGGCTCTGCCAGCAGCCCCCCCTCCCTTTTCTCCCTGGACAGACAAGCAGAATCCACAGCCTTTCACTCACTGGACATGGCCAGGCACCCCTCCATAACCCCCACACGAAGAGGGCGGCCCCCAAGGAAAAAGAGAGGCCCTAAGCCCAAACTGATGGACGGGCCCGGAGAGGGGCTGGCACAGCTTCCTGTGGTGTCCAGGTTGAGTGAGTCTCTGCCTGTCAGGAAGAGCTGCTTCAGTGAAAGCAGCGAGGAAGAGGAGGACGACGATGATGACGATGACGAAGATGATGAAGAGAGGAGGGCATGCTCCCCACCCATCCTCACCAAGCCTGCCATGGGGCTCAAATGCAAGGTACGAAACAAACAACGGCCTAACTGTGAATATTACAATCTCAGAAATAAGATTGATTCATTGTCTAATTTCTGGGGTTCAAAAAAATCCAAATAAATTAGCATTCAGTTATATTTATAACTGGATTTATGTCCATGCCATTTACTCTAATCTCATCAGTCTGGGTCCTTTAAGTCTGTAATTATTATACATTACATGTGAATGGGGTTAACATTTTAACTAATAGATATCACCATGAAACCTCTCCATCTGATTACGGACATTAACACAATCATTCTTTGTTTTACACGTTTTCTGAAATGTTATGTTTAAATATGCAAACGAGGCTTTATCTAGTGCTAACTTTTGGTGAATTTAGGAGAAATCTACAGACACAAATAGACAAAGTTAGTAAAATAAACTCCTAATTGTGGATTTTGGATGGATCTTTTCCACTAGTCTTAAAGAATCCAAAATCTCAAGACAATGTTTCTGCCTGTAGCGTTTCACTTGAAGTTAAATTTGAGTCGCATCTAACAACCCGTCCTGTTTCTACCTAGAAGCCACTGAGGAAGCGTCGTATTCGCCCGCGCAGCCACCCTCACAGCAGCGTGGTGACTGAGACGATTTCTGAGACCACAGAGGTGTTGGATGAGCCCTTCATAGACTCCGACTCAGAGAGGCCTATGCCCAGGCTGGAGGAAGAGACGCCCCTGGGCCACCCACTGCACCGCTACCCTCCAGGCCGCTCCGCCCTGAGGTTGTCCGACCCTGCACCCAAAAGGGGCCGGCACTCCCACCTCACGGATTCAGAGGAAGACGGTGAGCAGACAGTGTTTTGATGCCAAACTTGGCAGGTTTTTTAGAGATGATTGGATTGTGTATATACAGTATAGCTGCAATGATTAGTCTATCAACCGAAAAATGATCTCCAAATACTTTGATAATCGATTAATTGTTACCGTTTTTCATGCAAATATGGCAGAAAATGCTATTTTCAGTTCCTGAAATCTGGAGATTTCCTGCTTTTCTCTGTTTTATATCATATTAAAGTGAATATCTTTGGAAACAAGACATTTAAAGACATCACCTTGGACTTTAAGGAACAAGAATGGACATTTTTCACTATTGTCTGATATTTTATACACCAAACGATTAAATATCAAAAACTAATTGGCAGATTAATCGATAAATAGATGTTAGTTGCAGTCGTTATATACACAGGTATGTGTGCAGCGTTATCTAACACTGGCTTCTCTTCCTGCCTCCTTTCAGAGCTGACACCTGTGCTGAAGCCTGTGGCTGCTCTGCCAGCAACTCCATCAGAGACGCTAGCGGCCAACCCTGAGGTCCCAGTGAAGAAGAAGAAAGGCTGGCCCAAGGGAAAGAGCCGCAAGCCACTGCACTGGAAGAAACGAGGACCTGGAAAACCACCTACAGCTGGAGATGGCCAGGCCCAAAGTGGGGACCCGCCGCCGCCTAAAATCAAGATGAAGCCTGGCCGCAAGCCCCGGAGCTGGTACCTGCAGCGGGCCCAGGAGGAGGCGGAGAGGAAGGAGCAGGAGAGACAAAGGATGTTGGAGCAGCAGCTTGACAAGGATCCTCAGCTGCTCCAGACAGACGACCGTAACAGCAAGCGAGTGTGCAGAACCAACACTGACAGGGACAACAAACAGAAAGACTCTGATGAAGAAGATGACTATCTCCCTAAGCCTGTTGAGCAGAAGGTGCCCAAGAGGCGAGGGAGACCGCCCAAGAACCGCTCCCTCTGCCAGCCACCGCAGCCTGCCCCCAAACCGCCTCCCACCTCTGAGCCAGAGGAGGAAGAGGATGAGGAGGAGGAGACTGAACGAGCGTGGGAGGAAGACAAACCCAGCTGTCCACCGTCCCGCCCCCTGCTGTCTCCTTCTTCCGCTTCCATGTCAGGGCCCCGGGCCCCACTGTCCCGGCCTCAGGACACAGATATGGGCGACAGGGAAGACGATGATGACGATGAGGAAAGGGAGGAAGAGGAATGTGGCAGCCTGGGCAGCGGTGGTGGTAGTATCAACAGGCGAGCAGCAGTCACACCGGGTTCAGGAAGCAGACGCAGTGAGGACCACGATGCAGATGATGAAGGCGACGGACACTTGGAGGACAAGAGCAACGGCGGCAACAACAGCAGCAAGAAGAGGAAAAGTCAGGACTCTGAAGATGAAGATGAGGATGAAGACGAGGAGGAGGAGCCCGCCTCCCGTGCAAGCTCCCCTCCGGTCAAAGAAGAACCCCAAGGTGGAGAGGCTTTTTTAGACATGGAGAACAGCGTGGCCCGGGACTATGTCAGCAAGCAGGAGGAGGAAGAAGAGGAGGAGGAGGAGGCTGAGGAGGAGGTGGTGCAGGAGGCAAAGTGTCGGCCCTCCTCAGCCGACCCACAGCAGGAGGAGCGGCGGCGCAGAGAGCAGGAGGAGTCTGCTGCAGCGGCCGCAGCAGTGGAAACCGTCACGGCCATGTCTGTTCCCTCTGAGCCCATGGAGCTCCAGTCTCTGCACCCGGACGACAAGGACGTCACACTGTTGATGGAACCCCAACATGCACATCCACACTCCCACCCTCACCAGCACTCTGACTTCAAAGAGGAGCTGGGTCACCATCACCCACACCACCCCCATCACCACTCCAATGAGCTGGACCTGGAGACGATGCAGGCCGTCCAGTCCCTGACGCAGGGGGAAGCCCAGGACGAAGAGGCTGAACCCCAGCCACACCACGGGGCCTACCAGGACTGTGAGGAGACCCTAGCTGCCTGCCGGACCCTGCAGAGCTACAGCCACGCAGGGGAGGCCGAGGAGGAGGCTCTGGCGCTAGTGGAGGAGTGTGGGGCATCCCAACACAGCAGCCCGCTTCCTAATCCCCCAGTGCCGCCCCTGCCCAGTCAATCTGTGCGCTCGGTGAACAGTCCGGGGTTGACCTCGGGTATTATGGACACAACGGCAGCAGGGCCGAGGGGAGGCACGCCTGTCCCCACTGGAGCAGGGGGCGGCGGTGGAGGAGCTGGAGGGGGGTACACCCAGATCACGCCAGAGCATCCCAGTTCTCTGTCTGCCCCCTCCCAGCAGAACATGGAGACGTCGCCAATGATGGATGTACCGTCCGTGTCGGACCACTCGCAGCAGGTGGTGGACAGCGGCTTCAGTGACCTCGGCAGCATAGAGAGCACGACGGAGAACTACGACAACCCCAGCAGCTACGACTCCACCATGGGCGGAGGGGGTAACGGAACAGGGAACGGAGGGGGAATGTCTGCCGCTGTAGTCGCGGGAGCTTCAACAGCTGCCTCGTCATCAGCGTCCTCTTCTTCAAACTCGGCCACCCCGTCCTCTTCCCAGTCTAACAGCTGCTCCTTTGTGCCAGCGCCCAGCCTCACATCTTCCACAGGAACGGGAGGATCCCAACACGCGATGGGCAGCTGTAGCCTCATCCAGCAAACAGGACCAGGGCCCAACAGCGGACCCAGTCCTGGTAATGTAGGCAGTGCTGTGCCCCAGCCCCCGCCACCCCCACCACCGTCCAACACTCCCAACTGCAGCATTAAGTCTCCTCAGAGCTGTGTAATCGAGCGGCCTCCCAGCACTAACCAGCAGCAGCAGCCACAGAAAAAGGTTCCTCAACAGCAACAAGCCCCCAACCCTCAGCCTCCACCGTCCGCACCACCGCAGCAACAGCAGCAGCAGCAGCAACAGCAGCAACAACAACAACAACAACAGCAACAGCAGCAGCAGCAACAGCAACAACAGCAGGCCCTGTCCCAGTGTAGCATGGGCAATGGTTTCTCCTCCACCCCCATGATCATGGAGATCCCTGAAAGTGGAGGCGGAGGAGGCGGCCGCACCCTGTATGAGCGCATGGGTCAGGACTTTGGCACAGGGGGCTACCCCCAGCCCTCAGCCACCTTCAGCCTGGCCAAACTCCAGCAGCTCACCAACACCATCATGGACCCCCACGCCATGCCCTACTCTCATTCAGCCTCCGTCACCTCCTACGCTACCAGTGTTTCTCTCTCCAACCCCGGGCTGGCCCCTTCACCCCACGCTCCCCTCTCTCAGGGCCAGCCCACTATGACGCCTCCTCCTAACCTCAGCTCTGGCTCCATGAACCTGGGCTCCCTGCAGCTGCAATGCAACATGCCCACTGCCAACATCGGTCTGGGACCCCCGCCGCACACGCAGCGGCTGCAGGGCCAGATGGCTACAGTCAAAGGCCACATTTCCATCCGGTCCAAAGCTACTCAGCAGCTGGCCCCGGCCCCACACCAGCAGCAGCTCTATGGCCGCAGCTCGGGAGCCGTGGCCATGCAGGGCACGCCGCGCACCTTGGCCGTGCAGCGCGGCATGATGCCAAACCTCATGCCCACGCCGGCGCCATACAACTCCATGAACATGCCCCTGAACGCCATGTCAGCCGGCTACCGGATGCCCCAACCCATGATGAACAGTGGCTACCACAGCAATCCCCCTTACATGAACCAGCCAGCTCAGTACCCCATGCAGATGCAGATGGGCATGATGGGCGGGCAGGGTTATCCGCAGCAGCCTATGCAGCCCAATCACCACGGCAACATGATGTACACTGGCCCATCCCATCACAGCTACGCTGGCGTCCCAAAACAGTCACCTTACATGAGCAGATGAGCAGCCGAGAAGTGAGAAAGGGAGACATGAGCTGATACTCGCTGTACTCTAAATGTCCATTTCTCCTGTTCACCCTCTCCAGTGCCGCGGCAGGCACCAGGGAGTGAAGGTGATTGGAGACAGAGAGGGTCTTTGGGTTTCCTGTTTTTCTACGTTGTCATTTTGTCCCTTTTTATTTGGGCTCGTTTCCCCTCCCCTTCCCAGCGAGCAAGTCGCTGGGGCTCCGGGTTGGGGGGGTGTGAGTACATGGACCTTCTGCCGCGCCGTGCTGCTGCAGGCCAGGCCCACACAGTCCTCTGTAATGTGATTTCACACAGGCCCGGGGGTGCTCCAGGAGGAGAGCAGGGGAGGACGAGAATGACGAGGAAGATACACATAGAGAAAGACAATACAGGAGAACCTCTCTTTGTCAGACTGCGAATGAAAAACAGTGGTTAACTGAATATATTCAACCATGCACACAATCTTTTAATTGATATAGGAAGCCTTACCTTGGAAAAAAAGAGACAATGAAACATTGTAGGCGGACTTTTGTTTTGTTAAACATAATGTTGAATCTTATTTTTGTTGTCGTTGTTTTTGTTGTTTTTTGAAATACTCGTGTGCAGTCCGACCTCTTATATGCTTTGGTCTTTATATGTGTGGCATTCTGAAATGGTGATACACACCCCACCCCCCCACCACACCCCGCTCTCTCAGAAATCCTCGAAACATCTCTGTCAGACGGCTTTGCACCTAGTTCCAGAAAAAGCATCGGAGCGGGGCCTCCAGGTGTTTGAGGTGTCACGCTGTTCCCAGAGTCTTCCCGGATGGATCTTGTTGTACCAAAAAGAACAGCGAGGACACAGAAGAGACGAGCGCGTTACTGTCTATTAAATGTCCATAAATGAAACAAGTAGCATTGTTTTCCAGTTTGCCGCCACTCTGAAACGGTCAGATGTAAATATTCTGGTACTTCCCAATATCCAGCTCACACACACACACGCACACACACACGCTGGCTAGCTGTCGCCAATCGGCAGCTAGCTCAGAAAAGTAAAACATTCAGCTGTTCTTGTCCACACTCCACTGACAGACGGCGTATTATGTCAGCCTTTTTTCTTTTCTTTTTTTTTTAGCAGTTTAGAGAATGCAGAACAAGCGATGGGGATTTCCATGTAACTGCTTTAAGGAAAATCAGTTAGCTGACCTCTCCTCCTTAAGTGTTAGTGACCCAGAGAGGTCCCGGGGTCTGCTTTTCAATGGTGTATTCTGTTAAATCTGTACTTCTTTTTCCTTTTCTTTTCTGCAAAAGTCTGCACTCCCATTGGCTAGACATATGGCAGGACAGTTGGCCTTTATAAAAGGTGCCTAAATGCCTGATCTAGTGCATGGTTTGGCCCTCACGTAGAGGCACACTCATATAAAAGCAGGGTCGGAGGCGAGTAGGTGTTCGAGGTTCTGTTGGTTGACCTTGTTGCTCCATGTACCAGTATTCAAAGTCAAAAGAGGAGTTTTCATTTTTCTTACAGACCTGACATTGCATACTTTATTTGTGTGTATTGTTCTGTTCTCTACTTTATTTTGTGTTTTTGTTTCTTTCTGAATTTTATCAGACTGGGCAGCTTTCTTTTATGACACAAGCTGACTCTTTTTGACTTTAGAAAAACCTATTGTAGAGAAAATGTTTTTTCTATAATATAAAAAGGAAACTCTGACATTGATATTGGTACTGTCATTTTTTTCACTTCTGTTTCAGGAAAAAAAACAATACATATTTTTTAGCTCGCCTCTTGGGTATTACTTACTAAGAAATTCAAAATTTAAAAAAATGACCACTCACTTTTAGTGACTTTAAGATGCCTTTAACCTCTCCATTCCATCTCATCTCTAGAGTTTTTCTATCTTTGTGTAGTATATTAATGCTATTTTAAACAAAAGGACTACAAATATCTAAAGGTCACTTGGAATTCTTTTCTTTTTTTTTACTTGTGTGTGTATAGGATGACTTCCTTACATTTAAGAGGCATGTAAAAAGGAGCTCAGTATATTTCTGTCTGTTTATATCGCTTCCCTTTTTGTATCCTTTGTAATTGTACATGTTGCGTTGTATGCTAAGAGAGAGCGCAAAATAAAGAGAGGAGAGACAGCTGGACACGCAGTGAAGGCCGCCTCGACTCTCTACTCTGTCCCTGTATGTATTTCCATTTATTCTGTTTATTTTTTTTCTTTCTTTCTTAGCAAGTACTTTCAAAGAACTCTGTACATTTTAACATAAAATGAAAATAAATTATGTTGAGCCATTCATGTTTTCCTTGAGCTTTTTAAAGTTTCATCTGCGTCACTTCTAGAATTAAATCGTCGTCTCGGTCCACAAAGAGGCTTTAACTGTTTTTTAACCCTTTTTGCCTCACAAGGGACATTTTTGGCTTTTAAATTGTTCAGTTATTTTGGTAGTTTTAATGCATATGCCATAAATCCTATAATAAACTGTGTAGCCAAAATACATAAAGAGACAAACATGTTTCCATTACAGCATAACATCATGCATGTTATTACATTGGGCTTTACATCTAGAGCTCTTGCTTAAAAATTGTACCTTTTGACTTTTTTTCTTTTTTGCCCTATGGGACGAATACATGCTATTTTCCTGGTGTCCACTCGCGTTATTGCTGCTTTATTATAGAGCAAAGTTGTTGCTTATTATTGACATATCCCAGCATTTAGTATACAAAAAGAAAAATCTTTCTTCTTTTTTTTTTACACACAAAAAAACATTTAAATTCTGAAAATTGATAAATGTTTGGTGGTAATGATCAAAACTAATGTTGGTAGAAAATAATATCAATGTATATTTTATTGGTAGTTTTAGGAAGGGGACATTTTTGTTCCCAACCTTTTTTTCTTAAATGACCCTCTTTACTATCGTTCAGTAAACTGACGACGCCTGAATAAGTGACATTTTGTTATGGATTTTTCATATTATATTCAAAGCATAACAATACCGGTACAGTCACCGATCAACTGTAGGTGATTTGTATAAAACAAGTGATTTAAATTCATTTTGATCTGATTATTTCCTGTGAATGCTGCATCATCCTCTTGTGAGAGTGTTTAAATATATACCCAAAATAATAACGCAAACTGTAAAAATAACAATTGCATTTAGTTTTCTTTGCAGAAATTAATGAAACGCTGAGATATAGGCCAGCTGTATAAATATGTTTTTTTTTTTTTTTTTAAACACACCCCATAAGATGCTGTGAAGCTTTGGCGACCCCTAGTGGGGATCTGGACCCCAGATTGGGAACCAGGTGAGGTAAAGGTCTTCATTCTGAAGATGAATATTTGTTAGTTATGATGAGGACTAAAGCTGGTAAAAGATTTAACTCAGTAAATGTGGAAAACTTTTTGAAGTGAAGCACAAAGGTTAATACTAAAATAGTAGAACCGCTTGTACAAACTGACTTGTATTTGGAATTGAATTATAAATCACTTCAAGAGTTCATTGTTTGCTTGAAGTAAAGTGAATAAAATATCACACAAAACGTAAAAAAATTGTTTTTACTAAAAGCAAACAATGACCACTTACACAGAGTAATTTATAATCTTTATATTGCATTATAACAGTGACTATAATGCATTATAAAAATAGTTTAATGTATTACAACTATGGGAATTATAACATATATATTTATTTCTGTTTTGGATAATAATCACTTGTCCTGCTGTATAAGGGAGATCCCCAAACTGTATTCACCTGCACTCAATGATTACATCAATTTGCTACGTTATTTTATTTATTTATTTATATCGAACTTGTAAGAAATACATTTAATAAAGAACAAATGAACAAGAACAAAAAACAAAATATATAAAATGAACAGTAAACCTATAGCAAACTCTTAATGTAACATTTCTCATAAACAATATAAATAAAAATTATAAATACATATTACATGACTGAAAAGGACATGTATTCATCATTTATACAACTTTCAAACAACTACCTCTGCTTTTATGTTCACATTTTCAATCAAATATAACTTAAACAATTACCTCATGTTCATTCTACCAAATGCATAATGTCATAATTATGATTAAGTAACATTGTAAACTTTGCCTGATAGATTTGGTTTTGCAGTTTCTCAGTAAAGGCTCTTTATGATCAGATGGATAAAACTTGCAAAACTGCTCTCTTAGTTTAGCATTTTTGTTCCCAAGTCTGTGCTCTTAACATTTACCATCAGGATTTAACTTATTGACACTGAGGGTGGCATTTGTCACAACCTCAATGTTTGCTTGTGTGTTGAAACTTACTTTAAAGGGTGTGAGCTGCACTTGGAAAGAAGGTGGGACTGCAGACCGCCAGACTTTTTATTTATTGTGCACCTAGTTAATTTATCAAGCTCTTAAAAATCAAATAAAGCTCAGGTTAATGCTCTTTTAATTCTGTGTGTAATTAACAAAATGTTTGTTCATACTCATGTTCATTTAAATTATACAAAGCTGCTTTGTCAGGAGCAAAAAAATAACTTTGTAGTTCGGCAAACAAAAATAAACACAAATTATAAATCATGGCATGTTGTGTATCTACATAGAGAGGAATTTCCCAAACAAAAGAGAAAGAAAGAAAAAAGTTCAATTAAAATACCTAAAAAATAATAATTAGTGAAAAACATAGTTTCATTCATCAGTGGTGAAGTTATCAGATCTTTTACTGAAGTAAAATTAGTAATATCAAAGTGTAGAAAAACTCTGTTACAAGTAAAATTCCTGCATTCAAAATGTTACCTAATACAATTATAAAGGTATTAGCATCAAAATGTAATGTAATGGTAATATATATTATGTCATTGGATTATAATTATTAATGCATTAATGTGTTCATCACTTTAATGTTGCAGCTGGTAAAGAAGGAGCTTTTTTTTTTGTTAAATGTTTACGTTAATATCCATTTTCCAATTCAGAATGTTTTGCATATCTTTCCAAAAATATATTTTAATGTTAAAAAAATTAAATACATTTTTTTTTCTCTATCTGAATCACAAAAAACTTCCCAAATCGATGTAAAATGTTACTTTATTTATAATTTATTCAATATTTATTTAAAATACAACAAGACTTTTCCTTCTGTAAATAACCGATGATATAAGAACACATGTTCAATAGTTTCACCTTCACAATTTCTGTTATTTTTTTCAGTTGGGAACACTACAGATATTGTCTTTTATAGCAGGGTAGTGCCCTATAGTACCTGTATCTATTTGTTCAAATGGAGACAAACTCCACAAGATGAAATCTGATACTGGAAACAAAATGTCAGACCAGTTACATCTCAAAGCCAATCAGCGGGCAGTTTTACTGGTGTTTACTGTCGCTCTCCCTCCATGGTCCAATCACAGCTAAGTCACTAGTCACCAGCTTCCGTATTGTTGACCAATGATTCTACTAAGTAGGCGGGACTTTATAGTCTCCACGGTTTCTGATTGGTTCGCTGTACTCTCTACTCTTCCTCGTATCACGAGCTGCTCCACCTAACGGGAAGCAACGACGGCTGCTTATTTTTTCATTGGGAAAAGAAGGGTGAAAGGCGAGAGGAAAACGTAAAAACTTATCTTCGGTAAGTCATTTGCAGTTTATGGAACGGCTGCGGCGGCAAGTGGGGAGTTTTCAGTCTGGACAGCATCGTTATTTTAAAGTATTTTCCATCCCCTGTACCGGGTGACGGGGCTTTTCCTCTGTCATGAGACTGAGGCAGGAGGAGGGATGTAGCATCTTGTATGGACACGGAGGCCTTCAACTGCTATGGGATAGAGATAGCTAGCTAGTTACTCAGTAAAATGTTGTATCGTAGTTATAATTATGCGTAACTGCAATTTATTCAGCTTCTTATAGGTCTAAGTTGTATCCGGTACGAACTCGATAGCGTTGCCGCATATTTAATGAATATTCCGGTGTCATGTTTCCTAGCCACTTTTAATTTAAGTTGACGCTAACTTAAGAGCCTTTTTGTGCCACTAACTGACATTTTGAATTTCCGTTGGTGTAACGTTAAATCTTCTCTAAGCACAAATCTGAAGAAACGTTCAAAATCGGTCAAACCGTTTGGCTGAAAAGTGAGTTTTTCTAATCATACTAGTTTAGTCTTTGGGCACAACAAATGGGACGACAGTTAAAATATATTTAATTATATTTTAGGAAAAAACAGTAGTCCTATGTGCCCAAAGACTAAGAAAATAAAGCTGTATCTCAGAAACTACAAGGAGCACAATCAAGTATTTGGTTTGAACTCATAACAAGTTAAATATCAAATATATGCATAGCTATGCAGTGTAATAATACAAGAAAAACATATTATATATTCAAGACTTTTAATAAACGAACTGTTAGTGTTTCTGCTCATTTAAGAAAAAAGAAATCCTGAATTTGACTTTTGATAAAAGTGTGATTCTTTTTTTTTTCATGTGATCTACACATTTCAAAGTTGCTCTGCTAGATATTTGCCCAAAGTATGTCTGTACAACATTTCAAGACTTTAGATCAATCAAGTGTTTAAGTCCTGTAATAATAATTTAATTATTACTTAAAATACAGAAGTTGGGTCTTTTAGCTGTTTCAGATTCATGGTTAATGCTATAAGTAACATCTTTCACTTTTCCTACAATGATGAGTCAAAATGTCTGCTGTGATAAAGACTTTTACACTAGAAATTATTAGTCACACTTCTTTGCTATGATTATTTGTGAGGCATTTTGACTTTGTATTAATTTGACTATTTGGTATTATGTTCATCAAATTGACTGAATGTACATATTTGTATTTGCTTGTTTAAAACATTGCAAGAGCAATGAACCCAATTAATCCTACAAGCACTTTCTTACAATGTATTAAGCTTCCTCACCCTTTTTCTCATTTTTAATGCTTCGGTTTGGTCTTTTTGTCACTAGCCTCTCAGCCTCCAGCCAAAATGATCCACAGCCTGTTCCTAATTAACGCCTCGGGGGACATTTTCCTGGAGAAGCATTGGAAGAGCGTGGTCAGCCGCTCCGTGTGTGACTACTTCTTTGAGGCGCAGGAACGCGCCACTGAGCCGGAGAATGTCCCGCCAGTGATACCCACACCGCATCACTACCTTATCAGTGTGCTCAGGCATCGCATCTACTTTGTCGCAGTCATCCAGAGTGAGGTGCCGCCGCTATTTGTCATCGAGTTTCTGCACAGAGTCGTCGACACGTTCCAGGTTCTGGCCCCTGTGCATTTTTCAGTCCACTTTTAATTTATTTTAAATGACTTTTATCTGATTTTAAATATCCATATTCTGCCTTTCTTTGTTCTATGTTCTCAGGACTATTTTGGAGTGTGCACAGAGGCTGCTATTAAGGACAATGTGGTAGTGGTCTATGAACTACTGGAGGAGATGCTGGATAACGGCTTTCCACTGGCCACAGAGTCCAACATCCTCAAAGAGCTCATTAAGCCTCCCACCATCCTCCGCACAATGGTCAACACCATCACAGGTACAATCCGTGTTTATGTTTACGACTCCACTGTGCCACACGGTTTGTATGTTATCAGCTGATTTGATGTGGGTCAGAAGGGGCCTGCTAGACAAACTACAAGGTTTTATCATCTATTCACACGGCTGATCACCGAAAGAAGGAATACAAGAGGAAGACACCGACCTCTAGCAACTGTATAATTATGACAGGAGCTGAGGCGGGAGTCAGGTGACGTAGTTTAAAAAGAGCGGGAGGGGTGGAGGTTGGGTAAGTAGCTTTGTTACCTAAAACTAACTAAGTTGTTTTGTTTGTGTTCAAAACGTTACGTTTCATCCAGTTTGGCATGTTCCAATTTATTGTTTTTTACACTTTTACAATGTAGTAGGTGCAGTTAGAATTTTAGCAATAACCACTGATAACACCCATTTAATCGTCTGATATACGAAATGGGTGACTGTGACTATAAAATTCAAACTCAATTGGACATACAGGACTAGTATTCGGGACACTATTCATAAGACAACACATCCATTCTTCAATATTAATGTTTTTCATAGACAGAAAGCTGAGATCCCATTAAGATATAATGATAATGTGAGATCTAAATCACAGATGCACTAAAATAAAATATAAAATATAAATGCACAATAACAGGAACAATTGCAACAATCTTTTTGTGCTCTGCGTAAGTGTCCTTGTTATTTTACATTTGGTGAACGTCTGTTTTGCAGGCAGCACCAATGTTGGTGAGCAGCTCCCTACAGGCCAGCTGTCAGTGGTGCCATGGCGACGCACTGGAGTCAAATACACCAACAATGAGGCCTATTTTGATGTGGTGGAGGAGATCGATGCGATCATCGATAAATCAGGTATTACTCTGAACAGCCTGCTGGTCAAACACTTCACTGTTCCATTGCTTTGTTATTAGGCCACTTAATTAGTTCTGACTAAATTACTGTTATAAGAGAATAAATTAAAAATGATAAATTAAAGTATTGCACGATATGGACATTTTTATCATGAAAACAGTATATGCACACTGTCATTTCATTATATTCATTTGCATGTTTGCATTAACAATTTCTGTTTGGGAGAAGCACAACATTTTGATTACTGTTGGAGTTTGTTAAGTAAATGGTTGGATGAAAAATGAACAGTAGTATAAAATATCTGCAGCCAGGGTTCCTGCAGATCCTTAAAAAGTCTTAAATGTCATTGAATTCATTAATCTTAAAATAAGGATTTTATGAATCTTTTTTTTTTTTCTGAAATTGCATTATGAAATCACAAAATAATTGGTAATATCTATTTAAAAATATATATAATTTACTAAATGCCTCTCGCATCAACGTCACGCAAATCCAGATGGGAAAAAATTCATGTAAATTTGGTCTTAAATTTTATTCTGAGTGGCATTTAAAAGGTCTTAAATCTAACTTGCCTTAAGCTGTAGGAACCCTGCCAGCTTTACTCCACCATTTTTAGTGTTCGCCTTCAAATTGAAGACAGGAATGATTTTGTTGTTAATTTAAATGTTTTTTTCCTATCTGTCAATTTCTCACATCAACCTCAACCCCTCCTCCTCAGGCTCCACTATTACAGCAGAAATTCAGGGAGTTATTGATGCCTGTGTAAAACTGACAGGCATGCCCGACCTCACGCTCTCATTTATGGTGAGTTTGCTCTTTTCCAGACTTCTGAGCCTCTTGTGTAATGTCATCAAATGCGCTAACTCTTTTGATGTATTCTGTGGATCCACACTATTACTATCATAACCTGTATCTTTGGGATGATCACTATAAGTTCTCAGTTCTTTCTGTCAAGTTATACTTTGAAAAGGTTTGACTTTGCAAAGGAGGTCCAACAGCTGAAAATGCAAATGCAATGGAATGATCTTTGCAGTATAATTTTACACATTACATTTTTATTTTCAACCTGGCCCCTTTGCCTCTTTCTCCCAGAATCCCCGGCTGCTGGATGATGTCAGCTTCCACCCGTGTGTTCGGTTCAAGCGCTGGGAAGCTGAGCGGATCCTCTCCTTCATCCCCCCTGATGGAAACTTCCGGTTGCTCTCGTACCACGTCAGCTCTCAGAAGTCAGTGTTTTTCACACCCCTCAGCTTATTATCCATGTGTTTTTTCCAATACTTGCTAATATATGTTATGTTTTCTGTCTGGAGGATTTTCTCCCAAGCAGTGTACTACTATTAGAATACAACACATACTTTTCCACGCTGATTGCTGTTGTTTGTTGGCTTCTTCTTCTTCAGCCTGGTGGCGATCCCAGTGTACGTCAAGCACAACATCACCTTCAGAGAGGGAAGCTCCCAGGGACGTTTTGACTTGACTCTGGGACCAAAACAGACTATGGGCAAGTCCGTGGAGTCGGTCCTAGTCAGCAGCCAGCTGCCTCGGGGCGTCCTGAACGCCAACCTCAACCCCTCCCAGGGAACATACACCTTTGACCCAGTCACAAAGGTACTTGGAAATGTTGTTTGTATGCCTAAAAGAAGGAAGAAGGGAAAGTGTGCATGAACAGGATGTGTAGAGGTCTCAAAAAGCCAAAATGATCTTACACCCAATCCTCTCCAGGATCAAAGACGCCTCCATTTCTTTTGGTGGGATCTTTGTTTTTGGTAGTGATCTCATAATGTTTTATTTTTTCTTTGTCTAGATGTTGTCATGGGATGTTGGTAAGATCAACCCACAGAAGCTTCCCAGCCTGAAAGGCACCATGAGCCTGCAGGCCGGAGCCTCCAAACCTGACGAGAACCCCACCATCAACATCCAGTTAAAGATCCAACAGATGGCCATCTCAGGTACACACACCCTGATACTCTTCGCCTCATCACTTATCCTCACGTTTTCAGTTAATAACACAGAGTTTACATTTCTGCTGAACTCTCACACACAATCAGGTTTCAGTGAGTTAGATTCAGTGTTGGGTTGACTCAAAAAAAGTCATGTATTATTTATTACTTGTTACATAAATGAATAATGCCCTTACTTAACTTACTCCCTGCTAGGGTTGGGTATCATTTGGATTTGAATGTTTCCGGTTCTGGTTCTGCTTATCGATTTCGGTTCTTAACGGTTGTGATTTCGATTCTCTGAGAGGGCAAAACAGGTCACTTGCTTATTTCACTGAAAACGTATTTATGAAAAAAGTAACACAAATGTATATTTATATTCTCAATTCACTTGATAAGATTTTTGGAACCTGTAAATTAAATGCATACAGTTTAATTTAGTTGCTGTAAAATTATTAAATATGATTTAATCAGTTTATTCTTTTTTCATTCACAAGTTAGTTCTGATTGGTGCAATTTGAGGTGTTACAACTTCCCCCGGTCTCTCCTACTGTTACACTGAAACCTGCTGAAGTCACACAACATACGTCGGGCAGTAAATATTCAGCAATTTGTTACACTACTTGTTAAATACATTTTGCATTACTCCACTACATTTCCAGAAATGCATTGTCACATAATTGCCAGAACACAATATAATGTTAAACCTTTCATCTGCCCACATACCGGCACCATATCCTAATTAAAAGAAAAATGTTGTTTCGAGAACAAGGCTCGTGGCAGTAGGCTGTGACTGCCTCAAAATAAAAGTATATAAATTTATAAAAAATATTAAAGAGGTTGGCCTTCCTACGCCGTCGAGTACAAACGTTAATCGTCTCAAAATAATATATCAATAAATAAAATAATATAAGAGTAATATTCCTAACACTATTGGATGACAGAATTCTAAGGGAAAAAATTAAGTTCTTAATTAAATGAGAAAATACTTTTCATTTGCCAAGTATTTTAAATCGCACAGGAGTATACAAAAATACACTTTACCATGGTGGTGGTTATTTCATATAGACTATTTATTTATTGAATTACCAGAAAGCTTGCTATATCGTAATATATACATGGTATCGAGATATGAAATGACTTTAATTGTGATAAAAGATTTTAGCCATATCACCCCGCTCTACTCTAGCCAAAGTCACACTATTGGTCAGATGATTGTTGCTCAAGCATACACGAAACATCTATTATATAGATAATTGAAGTACTTTAAGTAATTTAACGCTTGCAATTCTGCGTTACAGAATGTAATTACAGTAATCAACACTGGTTAGATTCACATTTGATCATTAACTAATGAATATCATTCCCACTTTATATTTTGCATTGAGAATAATTTGACTTCAACCCCCACACATAAGAAAAGCTTTCGTCACGGGCTGCTCAGCTGACAACCACCTGACTGTCCCGTTGTGTGAGCACGCCGACACTGTGGCCACTAGATGGGGCCATATGCATTAAAACACCTCACATGACCTCAGAAAGTACTATAAGCATTTAATTCCATCTACATTACATCTTCTGCTATAGAGTGATGTGGCTTAGTTGGCAGACATATTTCCTAGCATGCTTAACAGGATTTTAGGTAATATACAAAGCAATATTACTAAATTATTTCACAACATAGAAGGTAATAGGACTAGCATGCATTTAATGCATTAAGTATATAGTTTCTTTGTTTAAAAAAAAAAAGAAAATACATATAGAATTTAGGCAGACACTGGTGTGATTCGCCCCAGTTTGGGCTTTTCATGTATTCCCATTACATTTGAGTCACAGTGCTAAGTGTCCAATTTTCCTTAGAAATATAACAATTCTACTGAAGGTATTCCAAGATCCTCAAAGACTCTTCATCACTCTTCTTTGGGTGGAAAAATATTCTATCCACTGCATAACAAATCAGTTTTTTAGCCTGTTTCTCAATTTGAAATATATTTTCTATTCCAGATAGCATATATGTCCATGCACAAGCAAAATATTAATAGATTAGGAAAAAAATGTGGAATTAGGAGGATCCTCCTAATATTGAAGTCTCCCCTATTATATATTACTATATAATGTTATATCCCCTTCATTCAAATCCTCGCTGTGTGACGTCTTGTCTTTCCTGAAATTGGGGGAAAAAAAGACTTTTTCAATAAGAGGCTCCTCAGACAGATTCTACTCCATCTGGCGCTCGCTTATTAGCTATATCGATAGATTGCCTGCTGGCAAAATTGGGCTGTAGTAATATATTTTGAGTCTACTTTTAACATATGCGTGCGTGCCTTGTTAAAACTCAAAATGTCCGGGTCTATTTTTAAATATATTTGATGTTTTTTTTCTTCTCAATAAAATAATGAAACAAAAGCAAAAAAAAAGTAATTCAGGATTCTGGAAAAACGTTCAGAACAGTCGTGTTAAAAAAACCTTTCTGGTTTTTTCCAATTTCACCAGGTATCTTTTTTTTTTTAAACACTATTTTTGTCCTTCAACAGGGCTGAAGGTGAATCGACTGGACATGTACGGTGAGAAGTATAAACCTTTCAAAGGCATCAAATACATGACGAAGGCTGGCAAGTTCCAGGTGCGGACATAAAGACTACTGCTCTGTGACTACTGGACCAAACCACCATGAGACTGGCGGGTGATGTGACGGGGGAAGGGGAGTTGCTACATTCCCTGTGTATATGCATTTCAGGATTTGACAAATTGGAGGCTCCATGTAGCAGTTAAGAATGGACCATTGCACATAGAAATCTCTGCTGAAGTAAAACTGACCTGTTTATACAACTGATCAGTTATACAACATTTCCATCAAGCTGAACCAAACCCAGCTCAATTTAGATTCCTCTCCTTTATATGTACTGTAACATTTCCACTCATCATTTTAATCATGAGTCCAAACCAAAACCCAAGCAGCTGCAAGAGAAGTTTGTGCCAGTTTGTGTTAATACAATCCTCACCAAGTTCAAACATGTTAAACTCTTAACGGACAATCTGATGCTGCACTGTTCCAGCTGTAGGTCTTCACCTTTCCTCGCAGTATTTCATTGTCTATGGCATGTTTGTGTGGGTAGATGTGTGCTGGTGACTGTGTTCACACTCCAAACAAGATGTATTGGATATTGAACAAATAGTATATCAAAATAGAGCTTCCCCTAAAGTAAACTGGCAGAAAGTGTATTGTTTTTTCACCACGTCAAAGGACCGCTGTAAGATAAAACGCTTTAATCCATCCACAGTTGGTGGATAGATAAATGCGATTTAGAGAATAGATGATGACGTACATGAAGCTTGTGACTTCAACGTCCACTGAAAATTCTGCTCCGCTGAAGAGACTAAGAATATTCTCCTCGTGGCTCCTCACAGACCTGATGTAACCGTCCTCACTTTAATACATGTAACTAACACAAATGTCATATTTACATCCGGTTTCCAACATTGTTTTTCACAGTTAGAGGTCCGACTGGCTCTCTTGATTACGTCTTGTTGCGCCCTCTTCTTCTGCAATGCTATGATGGTTTTCTGACCACGGAATTGGTGCCACCTACTGCGTATCTCCATGAACCAACTCCTGATAATTAACAGCAGTGGATGGAAACGAGCATTCATTTGCCTTTTTTGCGGATGTTCACGAAATTTAGTGAAACTTTGCGATACATTTTGATGGAAACCCGGCTATTGTCTTGCAGCACATTAGTACACCAAACTGAGTCAAGAAACTGGTTGCTGTGGATCGGGTGGATATGCTGTAACAGCCCAAACTGTGAGTATTTAGCTATAAACCAGTAACACCGTTACATTTCTATTCTAGAAAAAAATACGAAATTAAAGCAAAACATTTTTTTTTTCCACAAAACTTGCTCCTAAATTTGATATGTTATAAGTTACATTTTTCTGACCTTATTTAAGTGTCCTCCTTGCAACCTACCAATGAAACTTGATATCACTGTATTTCTTATCGTCCTTGTCTAGTTTTTCTAATTCATTTTGCAGCATTCGTCTGTTTTTTGTTTGCTTTCCTCTTTGTTCTGCTCCTCTTCTCTCATACTTTGCTGCTGATCTCGTCTGCAACACTGGAGCCGTCCTCCGTCATGCACTTTCACATCTGCTGGTACTAACATTTCCTTTTAATGCAAGTGAGATGGATTTAGCTGTTTTGAGCTATTTATTACCATGAAGGTTTCTGGGAGAATTTCAGGTACAAGTTCACCTGTTTTATTCTATTATTTATTAAACAAAACAAAGGAGCTATTGCTTAACTAATGTCTTGTGTTACACTGTTTCCCATTCATGCAGCATACTGTCACATTCTTCTTTAAAGCTTTAACTCTACAGGAGCTTCTAATTTAACCACACTATGACCAAACGCTATCAGTTTTTGTTCTCAACATATAGAAACACGTGGCCAAGAAAAACACTTGATCCTGTACATTTGGTGCTTAACACTGGTTTAAATTATCCCAAAAAATAATAATTCTCTAAAACTATATTAAGCTTTGTATTGTGGTATAATGGCCAGGTAAATCAGAAGAAATGTTTACGGTTTGCATTTTGTGTTTACAGCTTTTTGTTTGTGTGTTTGTTTAACAGCCTCCAATGGAGAGTTATCATGGTGTAAAAATAAAGAATTGATGTGTTATAACTGAGTGAGGACACTAATTATTGAATGTGTATAATACTGTGAAGTTAGATATTGTGATAGCAGTCATAAGGATCTTTGGAAATGACAACTTCTATTAATTTCTGTTTGCAATATTTAAATGGATTTTGAAGCGACATGGTGAATATACATATATAATAGCATTTTAATGTGTTTTTTGAACATGGACTCATGTCATGTGAGCCTGTTGATATGTCATTTATGAGTTATTTCTGTAAATGTTTGTGGACCTACAGATAGATGCACAGCAGGGCGACAAACCTTGATTTACTACAGCATCATGAAATGTGTGAAGTCAAAAAATTTATCTTTTTCGTTCAGACTCTTTTAACTTCGTATGCAGAAAATGACCATAGGTGCAGAACTGAACCAGCATCACATATTATTCATGGACTCTTTGGAGTTCCTGCTTCTGATTACAGCTGCCTGACTCTTGTAAATATTACAGCCATCTTTCGTGTTTCATAGTTTTTTGATTGGATCACATTCAAAGTGTCAGAAAGGAGAACCCCTCCACTCCACATCTCTCTGGCCTCACAGCTGCCAGGAGCATGTTTCTCTGAGCGTATATCTGCCTGCAGCCCCGGGAAACGGCGTAGCTTCAGTGAGCTGGAGTTCAGCCGCAGCACCGGGGAGCTGCAGACTCCCTGTTGCTGCCGTCACACAGGTGCAGTAAACGTTGTTAAGCAACATGTCTTTCGCTGGCTAATTATTGTTGAAACTTCCCTGTCGCAATTTGTTCAAAGGTCTATTCATGTTTAAAAGTCGACGAGGTTTTATCAAGTGCATGCAGGTGAAGGGCAGAGTAATATAGGAAATCATTGATAGCTGAAACCTCGACCTGATGTCACTGAATGCTTCACTTTTATATGGAAGCTTTGTGTTTTTTTTGGCCCTGCAACGTTTTAAAAAAAAATAAATGAATACATTTTTGTGATCAATTTATTCTAGGGAGCAAATGCTTCGACCCAGGAGCTGCTGAGTCAGCTGACCCGGGTGGGCACCATGTACATTGTTATTGCATTGTGACGACATTCACACCAAGCGCATTAACTGATTCACTACCACAGGGGACTTCTTTAAATACTGGAGCATCATCTCCGAAACAGCTTCCACTCTTCTGGCTGAGACGGACAGACAGCAGGCCTGGGGAGAGAGAGGATGCTGCACTCCCCAGCACGCCACCAACGGCCCGATCCGGTCCTGTGTTTAAGATTACAGAAGTGCCAACAACTATTCTGGGTAAAGAAAGTCCTGAAAAAAGCTACAGTGTGTCCGCACACGCCGTGCTGTCCTGTGGAGGTTTCACAGGCTGCTCAAACGCCCTTCTTGTCCCCCCCACACACACACACACACACACACACACACACACACACACTCCTACACTCCTACTCCACTGGAAACTAAGCTGCTGTGATCATCCTGAAAGCAGTGGTTCATACACACAGAAATTCAGCTATTGATGATTAGCCGATGTGCTCCTGTAAATTAGGATTGCTTTTTATCATTAACAATCATGTTAAAAATTAATTTTTTTAAATAGTTCAGTACACAATATTCCCCGCCAGTAGCTCATGAAATTTGCTGTGGATAAACGCTCAATGTGCAGGTCATTTATCATTATTTGGCATCCTGTATCACGTCAAACCTAAATACCAAATCTGCTATTTGGATCTTGACAATCCAACAATGAACGCTGAACTCATTCAGAGCCTGATTTTTCCCTCATCGATGGAGTTGAATATCTGCTGAGTCATGGGTACGTAGCCCTGCTTGTCCTCCAGGTAAAACAAAGGGTCCCTGATGGCAGCAGGGTTGAAGCCCTCCTCGACCAGCATCAGCTTCAGTTGTTTAAACGTCCCAGTTAACATCAGTGCATCCTGCCAGAGGAACAGAAAATGTTATATAATGCGTGCAAGACATTTTCAGTCTAACGTGTTCTAATCTTATTCAGCAAGACTTTCTTTACCTGTATGCGAATGAAGCATGGTCTTGCGTAGCTGGGCAGGCAGTTCTTGACGTGCTGATACGCAGCTTTGCTGTCAAAGTCCATGTTTTCTTTGAGCTTCAGTGCTGCCATTCCAATTCGTCCCTCGTGTCCTAATCAGTCAAGGTCAACGTAAAAGGACGACTTGTTTCAGGACGTGAGTATGAACCCCTCTTTATGCCTTTCATACGAGCACTTCCTTCAAACTTCTCAATGTGTCTCAATGCAGGATTACATGAATCATGATCACAGTGATTTATGGGCATGTGAAAACAGATATAGTGGTCAAATAAAAGGCTTTTACTAAAATCTTTCCATTTTTACACATTTTCACCGGCGTAAGTCTTTTCTAACAGTGTGATTGTTACCTGGCACCTTCACACCATAGACATTCGCCTCCTCGACACAGTCTATCTCGAGCAGGTGATCGGCCACCTCTGTGGTTGCCACATTTTCTCCTTTCCACCTGTATTACGTGACAAAACAAAGACAGTGCGCATGACTGAGCTGCACTGTTTTCATTTAGCGCTGGGGAGAGTTTGTTATAGTTAGCAGTTTGCAGTGGTAATGTATATAGTACATGTAGTATAGTTATTGTCCTTAATCTACAAAGGTCAACCATCTATAAAGTTCAGGCTTTGTTTACTTCCACATTGTTATATAACTCAGGCCCCAGACGTGGACCCCTGCTCTCCATTATTTGCTCAGTGTGTCAACTTTGTTCAATTTGTTTCTACCACTCACCTGAACGTGTCTCCAATGCGGTCTTGAAAGAAGACAAATCCCTCGTTGTCTATCTTTAGAAGGTCTCCGCTGTTCAAGTAGAGGTCTCCCTTCACAAACACGTCTCTCAACTTCTTCTTCTCTGTCTGCTCTCTGTTCTTGGCATAGCCGCTGAAAGGGGCTTGTTCTCCGATCCTTGCCACCAACAAACCGGTCTCTCCTGCGGGTGAGAAGCAACAAGCATGTGATATATATTAGGAGACGGAGACAGAGATGGAGAGATTTGGAGTAATTTGGCTCACCACTCGGGACTTCAATACAAAATCCTCTGGAGTCTCTGATTGGCTCCTCTTTCTCTGTGTCGTACCTTATGAGGGCGTACTTAAATGCCATCTGACAAAAACATAGAAAACATGCAGAAAAGAATAAAGTAATTAGTCATATAAAGAATCTTGTTTTGCACATTTAAACTCATGCACCATCTGTATATTTATGCTTTTTATATTGTAATGATGCAGTTGGCAGCTGCAAGTTCATCCCATGGCGTTAAATGTTACCCTACAACAACATGCTGAGAACGTATTTGCACAAGGGGCATCTTACTTTGTGGAGAAAATGCTCTTTGCCAATCGCTCCAACTTTGCCACAGTAGTTGATAAAGCCAACATTTCCTTCCGTGGCTCCGTAGCATTCACAGATACGAATGTCCCCGAATCGCTGCAGGAAATTCACCCAGGTGTCGGCCCTTATCCCGTTCCCCAAGGCCAACCGGACCTTATGATCTCTGTCATTGTCTCTCTAAGGAAGAGCGAAGGAGAGGTGAGACCAGGGTAGGAAACATCACTTTGTGTTTGCCTTTGCAAATCATCATTAAAAACGAATACATTTATCAACATATTGTTCAGAATGAGAATCTGGTTCATGGCCAAGTTTTTGCATACAACAAATAACAGAAAGTATTGCAAAAAAAATCAAGAAAAATAAATCTAGAATGGAAGAAAGATACTATAAAAATGCTGTAAAGATATGTACAATATATCTGAATTGAAATGAGCTGTGCAGTTTTAAAAGTGGTAGTTTTTTTGCAGAAATCTGCAACATTGTCAGAGGAACGTGCAGAAGGCTGTTGTTACCCACAGGTGATATTATACTCGGGTTTACCTCTGGTGTGTTGCAGAGGTAGCGCATAATTTCTCCTATGTACTGAATAACAGTCACGTTGTACTTTCTGCAGTCGTTCCAGAATTGGGAGGCGGAGAATTTACGTCTTAAAACCACAGTGATGCCTGGAAATGAAGAGGCGCAGATTTCAGCAACACACGATCTCACACTGAGAACTCAGTAAGTGTTGTAAACCTTCAGGTTTAATAAAATAGTATAAAACACAGCCAAAGTGTTATTACAGGTCATATACCTTAGTTAGTTCAACCTTCCAGAATGCTGCCTGTAAATCATGTTTTCTAAATGGACTGCATTTATATAGCGCTTTTCCAATCTTTTCAATCACTCAAAGTGCTTTACAACACATCAGCATTCACCCATTCACACACAGCCACATGCTCAGTGATGACCATCCACACACACTCACACACACACACTGTTGGCCATCGGGAGCAATTTGGAGTTCAGTATCTTGCCCAAGGACACTTTGACATGCTGACTGCAGAGGCCCGGGATCAAACCACTGCCCATAGTTTTATGTTCTAGTTTTATGTTCTCAGGAATTACCTTTTTCTATGGCTCCACAAAGTCCCATCAGAAATCCAGAGGTGTGGTAAAGAGGCAGGTACACGTAGAGGACATCATCGGAGCGTACGCCAGCAATATCCTGACAAAAACATGCCAACCAGAGCCTCTCATGGGTGATTAGAGCTGCCTTGGGAAGCCCTGAAAGAAAAACATCGCCACATGTGTTATTGTCCTGTAAAGTAAAACACGCAGCTGCAGATCAGGAGCGAAGGTCGGATGGGCCCGTCGGATCACCTGTGGTTCCTGAGGTGTAGATGTACAGCGCGGGACTCTTAAAGGTAATGTTGGCCCTCAGCTGAGGGGACAGAGGCTGGTCTGACGCCTGCTGAATTTTATCACAGAGGCTTTCAATGCCTTCCACATCACAGTCCTCGCTGAGGATGAACACACGGATGCCCTGCTGGGTCAGGCTGGGCAGCACCTCCTCCACAGCCTCTCGCAGGTCTGAGAGAGATGAAGGAGAGAGGTAGGCGGAGGTCAGTGCAGTGACAGAAAGAGATAACAGATCATAACAGATTCGGAGGATCATGGGAATCAAACCCAGCACAGTACATATATACATACGTATAAACTTATTGCAGATATATCGGTATCTATGTATTGTTAGCTGATAAGACGGGTCATTTAAGATAGTTTGTCCACCAGAGAGAATGGATTCATTGTTTTGTTTTTGTTTTTTTTATCTAAATTTCTCTTTTAATAAATATTTTTGGTCACTTTTTATGTTTTCAATGTTATGGTTCCATGTCAAAATTGCTTATTCATGTTATGCGTTCATGTTTAAATAAATGTATTTAATTATCGGCCCATATCAGTATCAGCATCAGCCTCACAATTACAATATTGATCAGGTTATACTTCAAAACACCATACAAAGAGCATATTCATAGCAGGACACAAATCTATCATAATTCGTTGTCTTCGTTTAAAAAAAAAAAAAAAAAAAAAAAAAAGTTGCAAAAATGTAATTCATAAGACTTCAGTAAGTGATAATGAACCCCCTCCCAGCTTACCGGCTCCAGCGACCAGGACTTTGGCTCCACAGCAGGAGAAGCAGTGCAGCAAAGATTTGGATCTGATGTTGTAGTTCAATAAAGACGCTTTGCATCCCAACTTGGCGAGTGCGAGCCAGATCCACACAAACTGAGGCTCGTTGCTCAGGAAGAGAGCCACCGTGTCTCCCTCCTTCAGGGAGGCATGCGTGCACAGAGCTCTGGCCACTTTGTTGCTCTCTTTGTCGGCTTGACTGTAAGTGTACGAGCTTTCCTCGAAAAGTAGGAACTTCTTACTCGGTTGCCTCGCCACTTTGTCCAGAAAACAATCCAGCATACTGTAAATGGGTTGCTGCTTCCTGTATTTGCGCATTCTGATAGCAATTTTAAGAGAAGAAATGGTGAGATTTAATTCTTGAAAAAAATAAGGATTTCTCAAGTAAAGCCATACTGGCAAAAGTGCCAAGCCCGTGAGAGCGGTATATAGAATATATTCTATCATTATAAAGCAGAAGGAGAGTGTCAACCTGGCTGCAATCACAGTCTGCACAGTTCAACCTTCAACAGCTGAATACAGACCTATACTGAGTTTACGCTCTTGAACTTTGACCAATATTCCCCTCTGGGGGAGGAACATAAGAGTTCCTGGGTGGAAATACATTCTCTCCCTGCCAATAGTGAAGAGCATTACCTTTCTGTGAATGTCTTCCTTTGTTATGCTTTCACTGCTCCTCCTCTCGTGTGATCCTACTTTATTTTTGTGTTATCATCATTTTGCCCAGAACAAAGCTTCCCTGCAGGGAAGAGAAGGAGAAGTGTTGCCAGTTATTGTGGCAGGTCTGACCTGATTTGACTTGTAACTATAACAATACAAAGGCACATTTCAGGCGTGACAGATGTGGAAAAACCACAAGGTGGAGACAAATGCAACCATAGACTGTCCGCAGTGTAGTGGGGACACAGTGTGATATACATAATATACATTAATGTGGACAGTGCACCGGAAAGTGTCACCTATATATGATATATCAGGGGTGCCCAACCATTCATTCAAGCCTCATACAATATCTGTTTCTCACACTGTCCAGAATCACACAAAAATGTGTACAACAAGATGCGACATTTGGTCAAATTTAAAAATAGCCTGGTGTTGTCACCTCATTGGTCGTGCTTTTAAAAGCTCAGCGGCAATCAAGGTCAAAGCTGAAAACATTTTAACTTTGAGCCCGGTGGCAATTTGGTACAGCTTCTGCCTCTCCACAGGAAAACAAAATGTTCAAAATGTAAATAAAGTACGACCTACATCCTGATAACATCCGTGACACTGTTTAGCCAAGGCAGTTAGAGTTTAATCAGTATAGTTGACTCTGATAGAGTTGTCAAATGAAAGATTAACTTCCTTTGAATGTCTTTTTTCCCCATCGAAAGTAGCAAACGGATCATAAAAGAATAAAATACAAATAAAAACCTTTTCTTCTGATAGGGATGGTTGAGACACTTATTACTCAACAACAGTGCCGTCTTCTAGATCAGGTGAGATGTCTGGAAGAAATCTGCAACTTTATTTTATAGTCATTAAAGTTTTTTAGTTTTTTGATCATATATCACAGCGGTCGGCAACCTTTTTTTGCACCACACACCTGTTTCATGTTTCAAGACAACATTCTTAATGTAAATGTATTATGCACTTTATTTATATATATATTACATTGTAATATACATCATATAATACATACAAATGTTTATGAAAATAAATATTAACAACACAAAAAAAGAGACGTTTTATTCTTTCTCTGCGGCCCGGCACAAAATGGTCCGCGGCCCGGTGGTTGGGTACCCCTGATATATCATATATAGGTGACACTTTCTGCTGCACTGTCCACATTAATGTATATTATGTATATCACACTGTGTCCCCACTACACTGCGGACAGTCTATGGTTGCATTTGTCTCCACCTTGTGGTTTTTCCACATCTGTCACGCCTGAAATGTGCCTTTGTATTGTTATAGTTATAAGTCAAATCAGGTCAGACCTGCACGTGAGAACTAGTTCTGGCTTTATTGTAAGAACTACTTTCTTACAATCTTTAGGAAAGTCATTTATATTTACAGACGTTGGCACATAAATATAAAACTCGCATTCTGTCCTTTTCTCCATGCGTTTTGTAACTCTTAAAGCATTACATGCTACTCATGTCTTCCCTTTAAGCACAAAATATTCTGTACATCAGATAATACCTGTGAGGGAAGGTCCAGAAAGTTTCCTGATATGAAACATGTATAACACTCTTCATTGTCAAGGATGTAAAGAGGGTCCTGGATACGTCCTGGATCGATGCTCTCCTCCACTACCTTCACCGTCCTCTGCTAGAACACTCCCTCAGGTTCAGTATCGAAATATCTTCATCTGCTTTACATCACATGCTCCGGACGCCTGAGAGTGACGATCCCTTTTCTAAGTCTGATCTAAATTACTTTCTGTTTATGATTTCAGAACGTGAAAAAAACAGTTTTGCCAGGATCATATTTCTTAGTTCCTTCCTTTGTTTTCTTCTCATCTGTGAAACAAGTGGACACACGTGTTGTGTGTCGTGTACCTTGTGTATAGAGTGCATTGAACAATGAAAACTCTACTATTTACAACAAGGGGTGTGTGCACTTCAGCCTCTTGTTGCCAAAAAATCTAATTACAACAACAAACGCCTGACAAGAATCAAATTCACCTGCCAAAACCTTTTTTTTCCACCAGTTTCACAGAGGAGAAAAAAGAAACTTGGATTATCTTGGATAATCCTTTTCTTAAGTCATTTGCATTGAAGAGAAAACTATTTATATCAGACTTAGAAGAACTGATCACCACAATGTTTTTTTTCACACTTGCCTCTTAACATGCCGCAAAAACGGTGAGAAAAAGTGGCATAAACGATGCATCACAATTTCTGTTATTTACATTATTGTAGGCTCCATCTGACGGAGGCGGCTGCAGAGTGCAGGAACTGCGACCTCACTCCTCCACAGGCGGGCTGCTCTCCTGGCTGCGCCGCCACCGGGAAGACGAGACAAATACGTGGGTCGTTTTCTAGTTTCTGATACTTTGGATTTAGTCCAATAAACAAACTAATGCAACGTTACACAGACTACAGCCCCAATTAACATCAGTGCTCAGTAAACACAGATGATCAGCTCCACATGAAGATTATCAGACTGCAGAGTTTTCTGACAGGAGATCAGAGTTTCAGCAGTTTGGTTATATTTAGGTATTGTTGCCCTGCTGACTGACTGACAGGCATTACACAGGAGCAAATGCAATACACAACATAAAGAATAAATAAAATTAAATAAATTAAAAATGAAAATACAACAAACATGCCAAGACAGGACAGAAGTGAGACACATGGGGAATAAAAGACCCCCCCCCCCCATGATGCCACAACATCTGGTTCAAAACCCATGCAAAACATCAACTCTTTCTACAAGTTACCCATTACAAACATGTCATTACAACATTATAAGGGCTTTTCAAAACATTTGTATTACCTCAAAATGACCACTTTGACAGCATCACATGGGCCAGTTTTAACCCTCACATCCCCCATTGTATGAGGGTACAAAGGGGGATGTATCCTCATGTATCCCCCCATTCTGCATGAATCCCCCCGCCCACCTCTTGCTCCAGCTGGCAGGAGTCCACTCCATAATTTACTGATGACCCCTCCAAAAAATAAAACCCCTCTCTCTCCCTTTCCCTCTCTCTCCCTCTTTCTCTCTCGCTTTTCGGCTTTAAGTCAGAGTTATGTAATTAGGCTACAACTTTTCCCCCCTCTCTCCCCTATTGTGCACGAGTACTTTTTACAAGTGGGAAGGTTTTTATAGGTGCATTTTAGCTCTATTTTAAATTTTTTTAAATTATGCTTTGTATGCATAGGTTCTTTTGATAGATAGACATTTTGCAAGCCCGTTTGAAGGCTGAAAGAGGAATATCGAAACATTTAAAGAGCCACTCATCGCGGCGGGTGGTACGTTGTCTCTTTTATTTGTGACTATTATGAATGTTTTTCCTGTGCAAAAGTCGGTTAACCCACTTTAATGTGTTTTTGTTTTGTTTTGCAGAGCAACAAAGGTTTCTGAGCAGCATTATTTAACTATAGCTTATATATGAAACAGCTGGAAGTTGCGTAAAGATATTGCGCATGACATCATTCATGCTTTTTTTTTTTTTTTACTAAAATAGAAATATCAAGACTGTTATTGGTGACGTATAGGATTGCAGGTATTTATCTCTGCCACGGAGTTTGAGGCTGTCACGTGGATGTAAATCAAAGTGTGTATTCACACCCGGGTAAAGTGCTGTTTTTGTCACTTTAAAGCAATTATCCCACTCAGAGCTCTAATGTGTGTGTGTGTGTGTGTGTGTGTATCCTGCTGCAGATAATCAGCATTATCTGAATGTAAATCTCAGGATGCCTGTTAGTTTGTATCTGATTGCTTTGATCGGTGTGGGCTGGCCATGTCGCGAGCACGTGGGCTAACAGTTACAGTCACAACAGTGGAGGGAGATGATTTACAGTGCTGAAAGTGTTGATTGGACCACGTGCGGAGCTGGCACTGCGCGTGCTGTTGACACGCAATGGCAATGCATGCAGTTATATACCTTAGCTGAGGGTTTTAATGGTTTTGCAATTGGTCAATTTGTGGAGGGAAAACAGGAAATATTTGATTGTCTCACATTTGTGTTGTTATAAGTATATATATGTCTTCTTTTTTCATTAAGGACATTTACTTACTTTACCTGCAACTTTTCCCAAATTGATGCTACTCTGTCACAGTAGACACGTTTAGCTTCAACTTCACAGCAAATACTTGAAACTATAATTTTACACCATGTAACTATTGACTATAACAACTATTTGGTAAAGTTTCTGTCCCAAACTAAGACTTTTTGAAGCATAAATTGTACTTATATATGTACAAAATGAATTAGTAGTGAGGCAACAGTGCTATTCTAAGCGTTAAAAGAAAAACGTAGGCTAGCTAGGTAGCGAAACTGCAGACAAGCTAAAAGTTCAAATGTTTAATTTTAGGTCAATAAAACAAAAAGTGTATATACATTTAAATGGTGTAACTACTTTGTTTTACCCCAGCATTTTTGCGGGAAACTATTTGTTATTGAATAAGTCTATTTTATATGGAACAGGATTAGAGCCACATTCAGATTTTATTCTCAGAATTCTGAGTTTTAAACACAGAATTCTGTCTTTTCACATTTGGCCTTAATCCTCTTACGTACTTATTATTATTATTATTTTTATTGTTTTTAAGTGTTAGTGTTATGCTCACGGCCAGACAGCAAAACAACTTCAAACACCAGCAACAGTTAATTCTACTGCAAAAGAAAATCCATTTTGTGATTTTCCCGCCTTCAAAGGCTCTGCCAGAGCTGCAAGGTTTACATTTTTAAAATCCATATTCATTTTAAATCACAATGCGCGAGCACACAGGGTAAAGTTAAAATAAATGAAAGTAGCCTACGTATTTTATAGTGGCTTTTACCCTCCGCTGCATTGCTGTTAAGAAAAACATTTTCAGTGCAGGCTGTGAGACCAGGCAGGGGCGAAGAAACATTGGGTTTTCTCAACACAATTCACTTTATTGACGGTTGACTGGAGCGTGTGACCACAAGACAAAGAGGACTGTCCCTGGCATCAACTTATCACCCCCGTCTTTCATTCAGGCAGACATAAGCCCCCCCCGTCCATGTGGGGTCTGCCATTAAAGCACAGTATCTTCTCAAACTGCTCACGTAGGCCTGTATGGCGATGAGCCAACTGCATGCACAGCACTGACAGCTGTGTTTGGAAAACCAGACAGTATCCAGACAGCAATCAGACTGAACTCCGATATAAGGCAAAGCATCTAGTATTAGCACATGCTGCTCAGCCAGCTATACCACCTATTTAAATACATGCAGGGTTATGAAGAGACATCTGACGAGATAATATTCGGTCACTCTGATAAATGTAATACAATAAACTATTATACTTATATGTGAGTTTTCAAATTTGCTTAATCTTTATTTGTTAGTTGACCTTATACTTGAGAGAAGGTTGACTCACATGCAGGTCACACAAAGATGGCTAAAGTCGGACTAGTGTTGTTAGCAACTGAATTTTTTTAAGACGCGTAAAAGCTTTAAAATTCACAAGTGGGGTATGTACTGAAGTGTTTTATGTTGCGGAACAAAATATCAAAATCACTTCCTAACTTACAAGCATGAACACACATCTTGTCCTGCACCTTAGCTTATATAGCTTACCTTATATAACTATAAAATTAGTTCGCTGCATACATTGTTATACAGTATTTATGTAACATCAGCTCTTTTATGTGGGGGAATATCAAAAAGCCACATTCCTTTTAAATGCACACATTTCATTTAACCATTCAGTTGCACACAAGAGTTGACGGATACTGTCGACACTGACCGTAAGTCAAAAGTTCAACGTCCCCACTGGAAACCTAGAAAATAAATGTGTAAGAATACTTAGTTTTTGGCATTCTAGCATTGATTAAAAGTATTTATTTTATTCCTTTTGTCCATCCAGAATGTGCCCAGGCTGTGCAGACACCGGCATGACTCCCCAGGCTCCAGCTACGCCACCCAGGCTGTGGTGGACCGCCAACCATCCAAAATGGTAGCTCGGAAACATGGACTCCATACTGCAAGTTACAACCAGGATGCTCTAGGTCCACCCGGGTGACCAAGAACACAATATAATAATTAAGCTGTCCCTGGAGGGCTGAGACTAGAAGACAAGATGAACATTAAGCTAACTTTTTTGGGCAACGACACACAGAGTCAAGGGGATTGATCCTTACTTCAGCAGGTTATCTACCTTCCAAACTTTGTTTTTTAAGACCAGACAAACTTGCAGTAAGTGCAGCCAAATATTCATGGTACATTTGAATGGTGCTGATTTTAAACTCACCTTTTAAACTTCTGTTTGTCCGTGTTTTCTTTTTTACTAATTAGGAGACAGAATAGACACAAGCGAGGACAGTCACCATGCCCAGGCCAAGGACAGGGCCTGGTCCGCCACCGGAGGACATTTATGAATTCTCCATGGATGCGGAGGAGGCTCAGTCTCTCCACTTGCAACGGAAACCTTTAGAGACGACGTCTCCTCTGAGCAAATATATTGAGACTGAACACCAGCAAGCGGGGCTCTTCTCTCTGTCTCCCTTCGATGCCTCCCCGGACGCCAACGTTGACCTCCAGAAGAAAAGGAGGAAGAAATGTGGCGACTGCACTCCCTGCCTCCGCAAAGAGAACTGCGGTACCTGCGCAAACTGCGTGAACCGCAAGACAGGCAAGCAGATCTGCAAGCTGCGCAAATGTGACCAGCTGAAGAAGAGACGCAATGAGTGCGAGGTGAGCGAGGTGCAGGCACGTTTATTGTGCAATAACATTACATTTGATGTTTATGGGAATTGTTTTTCAAGGTAGTCACACGGCCCATACGGTCTCTGAGGGGTTTTCTCCGTAGAAGCGTTTTCCGCTTTTAGCCAGCTGGTTGTGGTTGTAGTGACGTGCTCAAGGTAGTTGAGGAGAACATTCGAGGAGAGCAGGGAGTGTATCCGTTCATCCACTTGTTGCACCACTTTCATTACAGATGTCACAAACATTACAGATGTGAACATCGTGGTCGAGATGTCCATTCAGACAGACAGCGTTACGCCGTGTAGCTGCTGGTGCTGCTAATTGCATTCCTTATCTGCTTGTCCTCAGCCTGGCTTAAGTGGGCTTGTCGGTTGCATGTGCCATATATGCAAAGTGTATATTTATAGCATTTACCCAAATAACTCACACTTTAGTTCCAGATGTGTTTCTTGTAAACTCACATTTCTAAATGTACTTCTACAGTCATGGCAACTCCACTTCTATATGTGAACATTAAATTATGTTAAACAGAGCCAGAATGAATGGAAGAGATTTTAAAAATATATATATATTTATAGAGCACATGTTACACAGTGATGCAACACTGTCACTGTCTACTAAAATAAATAGTATATCAGAACATTTAATTATGAAGCACGGCTCCTGTAATAAAAAAAAAATTAATAATATACTTTATTTGTATAGCACTTTTCAAAACAAAGTTACAAAGTGTTTTACAAGATAAAAAAACATTGACATAAAACACACACCACACGGCTTTTAGTCATTTTCGGTGTTTCTATTAGTTGATGGGAAAAGCCAAACATTATCTATTTCCAGCTTCTGTAATGTGATGATTTTCTACTTGTTTTAAATACATAGTAAACGCAGTATCTTTGGGTCTATTTCTCACTTTTTTCTGACATTTGAAAGATTAAACGATAAATCGACGAATCAAGAAAGTAGTCAGTCAGTCACCTTCATCTAGGTTTATCTTGGCCTTGTTATACGTATATTCGGCTGTATCATAAAGTAGAGATCTGAACCTTGTATTAAAACCATAGGGGTGGAGCTGCAACGAAGAGTCGTCTCATGGATTAATTGATCGATGGATAACTAGTTTTGATAATCAATTAATTCTTAGAGTCACCTTTCTTGCAAAAATGGAGGAAAATGCTGTTTTTAGCTTCTCAAATATGGAGATTTCCTGATTTTCTCTTTTTTATATCATATTAAAGTGAATATCTTTGGGTATTGGACTGACGAGACAAGACATTTAAAGACTTTAAGAAACCAGGTTTGACATTTTTCACAATTTTCTGACATTTTATAGACCAAACGATTAATCTAAAATGACTAAACAGAGAGATTATGAGTATTTGCTTGATGTGTGTATGTGTGTGTGTGTGTGTGTGTGTGTGTGTGTGTGTGTGTGTGTGCTGAGGATACAAATGGTAACCTTGTGGTTATAGATCCTACTTAGGTATTGTCCTTAAGATAAAGCAGTGAAAAACTCTTAGTTTTGGTGTGTGTGTGTGTGTGTGTGTGTGTGTGTGTATGTTTGCGTGGCTGGGAGACTGCGAGGGCTACCAAACAGCAGCCGTGGAGAATTCCTGCAGTTGCCTGGGCTTTGTCCTTTGACCTCTGAGGCTTTAGAATCAGGGTGGGGGTTAACCTTAGGCCAGTTTGTATTTGTGTGCGTGTGGGTGTGTGAAGAGAAAGAAAGAGTGCATGTTTTCTAAAGTGTGCACTTATGTGTTAATGGAAGTGCATGTGTGTGTGTGTGTGTGTGCGTGTGTGTGTGTATGTGTGGGTGGGTGGCTTTGTGTGTTTGTACGTGCATCAGCGTCTTAAACAGAGGGGGAAGGGCTGTAAAGTCAAGGAGGAGGACGGGAAGATGCAGTAAATGGTCAGCAGTGTTGGAGGAGGAGAAGCAGGGAAAAGTGAGGAACGGACACCGACTGCACAAGCACATGGCCACTGTTTCTATTACCAACATGCCCACACGAACCAACTCTCACACAACATGACGGCGAAAGGTCCGCCTCTTTTTATGCACATTTTCCATTTTGTGCATAAAAAAACCCAGGAAGTGGAAACGGCGAAAAATGCAGAAAAAATTTCGAAATATCGCGAAAACGTTTTGGCTGGAAAAGTTTGTGTATTGAGAAAAGCAAAAATGCGACAAAGTGCAATTGAAATAGATTTAGCAAATAAATTATGACGTAGGTGAAACGTGTGACGAATCAGAAATAAACAGAAAACGTTGTTTTTCAGCGTTTGACTGTTTTAATCGCTCTCGTTTTTGCTATTTTTTTTTTCAGACTAGACAATTGGCTTAACTCCATGACCAAACTCCTAATAATCACATAACGATAGTGGATGGAAACAAGCATTCATTCGCATTTTCTTTTGCCGATTTTCTCAAAATTTAAACATGGATGAAAACCTGAAAATATATATTACCAATATTTCTGAAATTAAATGTGCCGCAATATCTGTTACCATTTCTAAAGAATAGCTATTTCCAAGCTAAAATATTCAATTTTTTTTATTATCCACTGTCTTGCA
Source organism: Bovichtus variegatus (assembly GCA_943593645.1). Taxonomy (NCBI): domain Eukaryota; kingdom Metazoa; phylum Chordata; class Actinopteri; order Perciformes; family Bovichtidae; genus Bovichtus; species Bovichtus variegatus. The sequence goes on along the minus strand of CALSCE010010657.1, from coordinate 8,554,146 downwards.
AAGACATTTTTAAAGCCTCGGAAACAGCATATAAACCTTCACACTGAAATGCTGGTTTATGATTTTATTTATTGCATACTTGTTTGGAATCCATTCAAAATGTATATTTTTAAGAGAAATAATTCAGATTCATGTCTGTAGCACTCTATGTATAATATGTTATAATTTCCTGAAAATGTAATAACATTTGCACTTAATCTGATAAAAAATGCAATAAAATAAACTGATATTGTATTAACATTTTTATTGATAGGCCTAATGTAATACCTTTCAGTGGGTTATAAAGAAAACAATTAACTACTAACTACATATAAATGTAGAAACTTTTTTAATTTTTCACTTTTACTCAATTTCTAAATTTTCTACTTTTAAAGGGGGGCCTGACAAAAAAGTTTGCAAACCTTTAATTTAACTTAAGTATAATTTCTGTGTACTTGTTTTAGTACAAAAAAAGACAAAAATGAATCTGAAAATGTAATAATTTTCCAATTATCAGAAAGTCAGGACATTTTACTACATTATTGGTCAAGTTATTACTTTACTGGGTTTTATTACATTTTGATCGGATTAAGTCCACATTTTATAACAATTTCAGGCTTTTTTACGTCTTCAGGAAATGATTACATTATTGGGAGCTACGAGGGCTTCTCATATCAAAGTAGTATTGATCAAGTAAACAGAAGAGTCAGAATATTAAACTGCATCTTGTCCATTAAGTGATTGTTGCAGTGTAGCACCGCCTGGGTGATGTCCAAGTTTGTAATAACCGGCTGTGAAGTGATTTTTACTGTTGTTTAGACTCACACTGGACACCTGTATGCCCAGATCTGTGGATAAGAGCTGAAGATGACTTTGCAGATAAGTGCATGACATGTTGTTGAACAGAAGAGAGGAAAAAGCTTGTTTCGCCTCAAACAGGAAATCAGGGTTTTCCATCAGCATTGTTGAGGCCTGTCCTGTCTGCTGGGAGCTTTCTAAAGTGGCAGCGACAACACATGGGCGACACAGGAACACAATTCAGTATTAAATCAGCAAACACTAATTGTCTTTGTGGTTTATGGGACAGCAATGTGGGCTACTTTTGCTATTTGGTGGCCAAGGCTGCCTTGTTGTTGAGTAGAAATAGAAGTTTACAACCTCCATATTTCAAAACCCCCGACCTCTGAGCGAACTCTGCCTCTATTCAACCAAACCTTTCCACCCATTTCATTCTTCAGCTAGCATATATCTGCACTGTCAATCGTGGACGTTCTCGGGACATTTGTTAGCCGTTCCAAGCGAGCCATTGCTTATTCAGATGTAGGGCAAACCCACTATAACTCAAGTTTACTCGTCTTTTGATTTACCAAATAGTTTGAGTGAAATGTCTTGAGAACTATTGGCTCGATGCCATGAAATGTAGGACAGACATTTATGTATCTCACAGGAGGATCTGTGTATTTCGTGATCCCCTCAGTTTTCACCGAGCGCCACCATCAGGTCCAACATTTCTATTTGTGTACTTCGGTTTATGACCAAATACCTGCAAAACATGCTCCTCTATACATAGTGTCTAGTGCTAATTAGCAAATGTTAGCATTCTAACATGCTAAACTGACATGGTTATAAACACTATACCTGCTAAAGATCAGCATGTCAGTATCGTCATTGTGAGTATGTTAGCATGCTAACATTAGCATTTGGCTAAATGATAAATGACTCTGCAGCAGTCGCAGTGTTTATCAGCTCCAGATGACGTGCATTGAAGTAAATATGTAATACATCAAATCGACATTTCATTTATTATAATTTATTAACATACAAAACACAGAATTAATATGCTCTCCTCAAAGCCATTTTACTTTGCTGATCATCGTAAAACACTTTTCATTCAAACTTGACAGAAACAAAATAAAACTCATCTCAAACTCAACACAAACACCAACTCTGGTTTGAAAGAGGGACTGAATAAGTAAAGTACATAAAAATGAAGAAACCACCGTAACTGCTTTCTACTCGAAAAGCCAACTCGTCTCCTGGCAGTGTCAAAATCGCCTATTTTCAGCAGGTTTCCCGTGTTTAAGAAACCTGCGTATACTTGCTAATTTAGGTGCAAAAAAAGGGTATTAGTCTTGTTTATAAGCACAGTTTCATGCTTATAATACTGGAGCAACGTATGAACCGATGATCTACTGTTGCAGTCGTTACAAGTTCCTGTGTATGTCAGATAAGAAACCAAAATGTAAAAGTAACATGAGCTAAAATGTCAGTTCACTAGATCTGTTCAGTCATATTTCTTATTAATCATACACCCCAGCAATCTATACTGGCAGGCAGTGATGCAAAGGTTTTGGGGATTTAAAAAACAAACATACTGGACACTGGTCATTGATGTTGTCTGGCTTTCGTAATGGAGATTCTCCGAGGCCGCGGCCAGGCCGCGCCTTCTTGTGACCTCCTGCCTCTGACTGTCGGTACCGAATGAGATTTCATCAGATATTGTTACGGAATCATAACTATCCTCAGCTTCATTTCAAAATACCACTTCTGGCCTCGGTCCACTATCCCTGCAGACAATGGGGAGGGTGGTGTGTTGCAGCATCAGATGTGCAGAAGCTTTTCTCCATAAGCTCTTAACCAAGCGTCCATTCATCCATCAGTAATACCCCTCCCCCACAATCCCTCCATCTTATCCCATGACAACTGCTCACTGTTGTACAATGTGTGTACGTGCAGCAGCTTTAACCTCTGGCTGTTTAATTGCATACAATCTATCAAATGCACAGTTCAACAGACCACATGTAACCATGAATCAGGGGTGTCACGGTATATCAGTGTTGACGATAACCATGATATTTAAAAAATGAAATGTATGAGAATATCCTGTAAATAATGCAACGCCTCTGAAATGGTTGCAAACTCTCCCTTCACCTCCCTACACTAGTATTTTGAGTGTAAATAATTTGCCAAAAAATAGATAAAACGCACAATAATCAAAGTTATTGATACATTTGACTGCATTATTAGAATTTGTTTCATATTTTCTATAGATATGTGCGAAAAAATCATGAATTCTTTTGGCCCACGATAATCATGTAGTGAAAATCTGACTTTGTGACAGCACTACCTTAAATACATATGGCTTTTACTCACAAGCCATCGCATCCACAGCCACCTTTCTTATTTAATAACCTGATTCTATGCAGTCAATAATGCGCTTCGAGTTATATTTCCAGGTACACAAAAAGGATGTGCAGCGCCGTATAAAGAGTTGGGCAGACTAGCTAAATCAATACAATTAATTAAACTACCCCAGCACCCTCATCTTCCTCTGGCCTTCCTCCTGCAACCAAATGCACATTTTTACAACACGCTATCAAAACGGGTTATAATGAGTTCCACCCTTCCAAACCTAGGTTTCAAAGTGCTTTCACAAAAATAATATAATGATAAGTATGGCACACACACACACACACACACACACACACAAAAATGTCTGCACCATCGATTCTTCAACTCCTGGCCAACATGTGTTGGAAGGTATCGGCGAAAGTCCAACGCGGTGCGTCCCTCGTACGTCGTGAATGTGTTTGTGTGTGTAGTGAGTTTGCAGGTCTGAGACTCTTGTTAAATGTGAGTAGACAACAGCAACATGTGAAGTTGTATGAAGGCACGTGCACGTCAGGATTATGACGCCGTCTAGGAGAAGGTGGAGGTGACTGCAAGTTGTCCACTGAAGGCAGCGAAGGTCTGAAAGAGGAGGGAAGGTTTGATCGCATGAGAAATCTTTTCCTCTCGAGTCTGTGTTAGTTTCTCTCGTAAACACGTTGTTACTCTTCCCATTACTGCTGCCTTCACTTAAACGCGACACTGTCGACTACCCGGCCACCTGTAGCGAAGCACATTGAAGCCAAGCAGCCGCTCGCGCCGTCCAGCTTACCACAAACACGCCTCCGCTCACACATAAACACACACATTCATACACACACACACGTGGCCCGTGTGACGTCAGCGGAGGGGGTTTCCCATGCCATACGAGAGCGTCAGAGAGACACCACAAATGCTGTGTCACTGTGTGGCTGCCTCGCCTCACCGCGCAACACTTAGCTCCCTCTCTCTTTTTCATTTCCCTTCTCTGTTTCTGTGTCTCTGTCTGCCTCTCGCCGTCTGTCCTGTTTCGCCTCGATCCGCTGCGTCTTCGCCAGCCGGCATGAACTTTCGTTGACTGTGTCTCGTCTCGCGGCGGTTACTAATTCAGCAGCCCTTTTCACTCTGGCACGTCTTTCTCTGTTTTTCATATCCTAACGGCTTTGGCGCACTTTTGTTAAACTTCCCCTATTCACAAAAGCTGATTATTTGCAGTTTTCTTTTAAGAGGGCTTCGTTAAAAAAAAAAAAAAAAAAAAAAAAAGGCAGCGCTACCCGGTTACTGATTTGGACAAAACCATTTCCCCCTGGTTTGATTGTGGTTACGTTCAGCACTGATGTCTGGTTTAAAAAGATACAAGAATGTAAACATTGTGAACGGCTGCTTCCAAAATATGCTTGGTATGTCATTCTCACACGGGCTGTGTGTAAAGGGAAATACGTTCCCCACGGCAGCTCACATAGTGTTCGCACGTTTCGGTTATATGATCACATCAGTGCTTTGTGCATCAATTCTGACAACTTTGCTTATGACACTTAAGTAGCTTTAATGTGTGCGTCTCTTATGAAACTGCATGGCATCAGAGCTTCTTTCCTTTGAGTCAGCATGTTGGGCTTTGCTGTGTAATTGTGCGTTTTAGCCTGTCAAAGAGGGAGAGAGAGGGGGGGGGGTTGTGAGGATTTTTTGAAAGGGTGTGTGTGTGTGAATGTGTGTGTGTGTATGTGTGCAGTCCAGTCCAGTTATTGCAGGCAGCCCTGAACACAGATGGTGCTCAGTGATACCACATACCAGAGGCATTGTTTAGGGAAGGAGAGCTCGAGGAGATAATTGACAGGCATAGAGGGGACCCTTCCCCCGACCCCCCCCTCAACACACATACACCTCCCGTCCACCTTTATTCTGTCTCTTTATGTCAGCCCCTCTTCTATGGTGCTACACATACACACACACTCACACACGCAGACCCTTTCCCTTTTTATTTTAACCTCCTCTTTTTTCTAGCTCCTATTTCTCTCTCCCTCTCTCTCTCCCTCTCTCTCTCCCTCCCTCTCTCTCTC